>JAYKKI010000017.1:32457500-32620000 GCA_039881145.1 Druceiella hillmani | reverse complement strand
ATCACACAATTTTTTTTCCTAAACGAGCTTTATTTACCATAATTACAAAAAAAAATTAAAAAATATAGCATATTTTCTTACAGTACGGAGGGAGAGGTTCAAAATGGACGAAATTACTGTTACGTAATACTTGACCGCTTCCAAAAATTGGAAAGTTTTAAAATTCTTGGCAAGTTTGCTAGAATCATATTTTATTTTAGTTTATATTTTTTCATTAGTCCTTGACTAAATTAATATATTAATAACAGAATATGGCTTCCTTCAAAACCCCCGACGCATTTCAAAAATCTCTGTGGGTGATCCTGGGAGCCTTTGAGAAGAATGCAGTGTCCGGGAAAAAGAGGGCCGATGGTAACCCTAATTTATAATGAAGAATAGACGCATTTATATTTTTAAAAAATTGAGCCCCACAAGCCTGAAAATATTTTGGCCTAAACGCACGTACGTCACTTAGGACAAGGTTGTGCGTAAAACAGCGCTGAAGTTGTCTCACTTTCTCCCTTTCACCGGCGGCCCTGTCTCGCTCGACAGCGGAGCGCGAGCACGTGGTGCCGGCTTGGCGGGCGAAAGTAGGACGCAAGCTACCGGCGTAATAGGCCTCGTAAATGCTTGCACGCGCCTATCTGCCGCCGCCCGGCCACCCTGTTTGGGACGGACGCTAGAGTCGATTGATCGAAACCGTCGCGCTGCTATTGTGCCCTGCCGGCTGACTGACTTCGCCAATATATAGTAGACTTCTTCGATTGTCCTATATTTATATTTTAATCTAGAAATACATGTTTCCAATGAGAAATTAATTCTTTAAAATTTAAACTGTTATTTTTATGCTCTGCTTTATATCTTCTCTGTCTTTCCACTTTAACCATCTAGGGAATGTAAAATGTTGATGTAACAATGGCCTTATGTAAACGAATATGATCAAAAATGTTTATGGTGAAGTATTTCCTTTAGCTAATACCATTTTGCAAGAACAATCCTCAGTTACATTAATATTTTATTTGTATTTGGTTTTAAACAGAATCGTTTTTTTTGCCGTCATTTAGAGGCGGTAAAATGCATCATACTGGACATGTGCAAAATGCATTCGTCAATTGTAGCCATAATTTCTCAGTCCACGAAACAGTGCTCTTGGTAGTCATTGTTAGGGTCTCATACATGTCAAGTTCGATATTACTAAGGAAAATAGTGTGAAGAAACAGACTAGATTAATTTGTTATGGTTTAATTAGTTGAATTGTATTGAATTGATACGTTTTATAAATCATTTAAGTCAATTTACCTTGTGCTTTGCCTTTCTGAAGATTTTCTGTTTATTATGTAGAAGTATTTATAAGATATGACCTTTATGCGTTAAAATAGTGCTTAGTTGTTGCGGGGGTGGCTACTGAGACGACGGATAAAAGAATCGGATAAGTTTTTGGGTTCAGCCCTGGTACCTAACCATTAAAATTCCAATTCAACTGCCATGCTGCTTATAGTTAACAGCAACTGACCAGAAAGTGATGCACCATTTTCTTTAGCGTTACGTAACATTTAGATTATAAATAATTTAAAACCAGTGTTCTACCTGTGAACATTAGATGGAACTTTACATCCTTTAGGTTCATCATAGCGTTCTACAATATAGCGTTTGTAAACAACTGCTGTATTCTATTTATTATTTCAACTGCAGAGTTCCACACTATTTCCTTTAGCGTTCCATACATTGAGATTATAAATCATTTAATACCAGTGTTACAACCTGCAATGCGAATCAGCATTAGGTAGAACTTTACACCCTTTAGGTTCATCGTAGCGGTTTATACTGTAGCGTTTGTAAACAACTGCTAGATTCTATTTATTATTTCAATTGTAGTGTACCTTAATCAATGAAAAAGTGTGAACCTTAATCAATGAAATGAAAACCATTGTGCCTGGAAATCCATATATTTCAAATATGAGAAACTCTTCGTTATGAGTATAATATACTTAATATATGTATATTTATATTGGTTGTAAATTTAATGTCAAATACACTAATTATATGGAAATAAATGATTAGTTCTCTCGCGCTAACAAATATTATATAAACATCTCACAAATGTCAATTGTATTTGCTTCATCAATATATACTAAAAGTGGAACGACAGAGAAGATTAGCAACATATATATATATATATATATATAAATATATATATATATATATAAATATATATATATATATATATATATATATATATAATATATATATATATATATATATATATATATATATATTATTTAAATCAACGATGGCTACTTAAATGCTAAGAAAAACTAAACAAAAATTGACCAAAATGACCAACAGATTTCCATAATGAACTTTGTAATATTTTAATTTATTGGGGGTGTATTATTTAGTGTTAGTTTTCGGTTTTATATATATTACTTGACAGTGAAAAGGGGGTAAAACATATTTTAAGGATGTTCTCCAAATTTTTGAGACGAAAACGATCAAATTCTACAAAAATGATTTGTATTATTTTTTTTCTTATACCTACTCGTTTTTGCGGTATTCAGGTCTGAAAAATTTGCAATTGACAAAATGGACGGTTCAGTTTTTCGCGTTTTTCTCGCAAACTAACCACTCTTACAAGACACATGCTTGACCAAAATTCTAGTTCTTACATTTCTTCCAAAACAGGTCTATTTTTTGCATAAATTTAACCATTATGGCAATATGGGACTAAAAAATATTCAAAATTCAAATAATGGGTTTCTAAAAAGATTTCTCTAATTCCTAGAAAACTGATTTTTTTGAGAAAAATGCAAGAGATAAAATTGTAGCTCAAAAATTTCTACAAGAAAAAATCTGTTGCATTTTTCATATACCTAGTATTTTCTGCGATATCACGTTTGAAAAATTAGCAATTGACCAAAAATTAAGGGTTCAGTTTTTCGCGATTATCTCGCTAATTATCATTTCCTATGAGATACGCTTAATCAAAATTTTAATTAATAAATTTTTTGTACAAAATAAAGTTTCTTTTATTTTTTACATAAAGATAACCATTATGGAGATACAGGTCTAAAAATGTTATGAATTCCGAAATTTAGTTTCGGTTTGATCAGAAACGAACGGTTAAGTTTATTTATTTTTTTTTTCTCTCTACAGAATATATTGTCATTACCAGAATTGTAGGTCTTGAAATTGGCCAAAAAAAGATCTTGATTTGTTATCGTAAATCGATTTTTTTCGAATAAAATGACCAACAAAGTCAGGAGTTTGGCGATGCACACATTTCCGTACTACCACAAGATTTAGAGTACGAGGCACTTTTTGTAGCCTCCAGGAGACCTAATCCATATTTTTTTTATTTCGAAGATATTGTTGCTTTTTATTCGTCTTCGTCATCCATTATTTTATTTTCCTCTTCCTCATCGTATTTTAGATTCTGTGGAATATTACTATCTCTTCCTCATGAGCAATAACTTGTTACAAACAAAAAACAGGATTGACGTGTTCATAAGGGTGAAAATTATTGTTTTCCATAATCTCCTGTATATAAAATTATCTATTTTACTTCCTTTTCACTCTCACAAAATATATATGCAGATTTCGTTACCGGTTGAACTCTCACTCACGCCCACTCTCACCCGCCCAGTAAAACAGAAGAAATATTAAGATTCATTAAGAAAATTTGTTAATTATTAAATTCTAATGTGACTGGCCCGCTTATGTATCGGCGCTCTACGGTTGCGTAGCGTCGATATCCGACACGTTCGTCATTTAGTTTCGTGACACGGCCTGAACCGATTGTTATACCTTATCATATAGACGTTTCATTACAAAATCGTATGTCACAAAATATTCATATATATATATATATATACATTCTTACACACAATAAATACTATAACCTTAGCTTGTCAGTCCTACTCAAGTTATGTTATTATAATGCCACGAATATGGAATACAATTCACATTTCATTAGCATGTGGTTATGTTATATAGATAAAACAAGCATTGCCCATTTAAAGCAATAATTGTTAGTGGGCCGAAATTATAATACACTGTGCCTTAGATGATGATGAGTACGGAATAAGTTATACATATCAATGGCTATTTGTATGTAGGTCAAGGTAGCTAAAATAGTTTGCCCGTGAATATAAATTTCATATGTTAATGGGTGTCATTGGAAGTGGAATTTATTATAAGAGGCTACAAATAATTAACATAAATGAGGTGTAAAGGTGTGCTTAGAAAATTTGCTATATTCTAATATTAAAATGAAATCTTAAGTAGGATTATATATCAGTTTAATAGTTTACATAAATGAGGTGTAAAGGTGTGCTTAGAAAATTTGCTATATTCTAATATTAAAATGAAATCTTAAGTAGGATTATATATCAGTTTAATAGTTTACATAAATGAGGTGTAAAGGTGTGCTTAGAAAATTTGCTATATTCTAATATTAAAATGAAATCTTAAGTAGGATTATATATTAGTTTAATAGTTTACATAAATGAGGTGTAAAAGGTGAGGTGTGTGAGGTGAGAATTTAAATTTTTTAATTTAGATAATAACGAATTGAAAATTAATATTTCCATAGTTTTCCTATTATCATAGAATTTTTTAATTGAATCATGCGTTTATGGAATTAATTTATTATTCTTATATTATATTTAAATTTATTATGTATGATATTCCACATCATTAATAAAATAATTTGCAACTTTTTATTTATAGAGTTATAGTACACATGTTACCTATTTTTATTTTAAAATATAGCATATGTGATGCTCCTCCAATAAACATTAAGAGTCATAACACATTTTGTATTTTAAAACGCATTGAATTAATAGTGGATGGGGCAGCCTTGAGTAGGCTCACCCGGATGTGGAGCCAGTGGTATCCCCACCGCGCGTCTAGAGGCCAATGCTTATATACATACACGTTTTCGTACGTAAAGCATTAGTCGCTGCTACAAATTGGTTAGCGCCGCGATGTCTTTGACCTTCAACTTCGTTAGGACCAGTGTGTACTTTATAGGCTGCTCTTACATCTGTATTGATGCATTTGACGATGATACGTCGCTAGAATATTAAGTTGACCAGGTTCAATGTGTACACAATACATGTTGCTTTTTCTTGGAGGGAATTCGAGCGTCGCGTATGTCAATGATCTCTCTCCTTCTTGGTACTCGTATGCTGGAAAAAAACGAAGTTTATTCTATATGTACAATTTGAAAATTACTACTCTGTTGCTTCTTTGTATCAAAATGGCTTTATATTCATTCTTAATAAATGGAAGTTTATAGTCAGACCTGTGCTGCATGAAACTCGAATTAAAATTTTGTATTTATTTATCATCGTTAAAAATTGTAATTATACCTACAATTATATATAATTGCAGTTTCCAAAATTTAAGTCGAAATTTTTATGACAATGACAATGAAATACATAGGGTAGAAGACATTGTCTAACGGCCGTGCCAGAAATTTCGCATAATCTTTTTTAGGGATCCTAAAAATTAAATTTCTTCGTAAAATATTAATTGTATTTCGTTTCAAAAGAGAAAGTTTGTAAATAAACCAATTTGGAAGTTAAAATACGGTTAGCACAAATATAAGTTAAATCGGTGGACAATTATTCACAAATGTTTTCATATTTCACCTAAATGTAATATTATTAAACCATGTACCACAATCACTATATTGGCTTAATAAAGTCTCGTATTAAATAATTTTATAAATATCATATCACAGATATTTTACACATATGAATCGTAAAATTTAGTCAAATTTTAGTCAATCATACAAAACTCAGAGGTACAAAATATTTTGGAAAAATATACAATATTCCGACCAAACATATAGTGTATTTATACGCACGCACACAAACACACACATACGCTCCCACACGTACACACACGTGTGAGCGTATGTGTGTGTTTTATGTATATGTGTGAGTGTTATATATTACACATCATTTACTCTACAATATGTTGAAGTAAAATATCTTCAATATATCAGTTTCAGTTTGCCGTAGATGATATTCAACTATCTTTATAGTGTAATGCTTAAGTGAGGCAGAAAAGGTAAATGAGATAGAACGTTGATGCTACATAACAAATATTCTTACACACATACGGGGTCAAATACTCTAAAAGCGTAAGAAAAGTGAAGGAAAAAATTGTGACATTTTATTTTCAAACAAGTGTTGTATTATTTTGCAATGTAGAACACACTTGGTACGTATATTGCAAAGTTTTAGTAATAGTTTTTGATCTTATTTGACTGTATATTTTCGATAACCATTTTTAATTTTAGGTAAATTTATTTTGAAAAAAATAACATTAGAAAAATTTTAAAGGCGATGTTCGGTATTGCTTATACCCAGTTTATAATTATATTATACAACGATGTATATACCAATAATTTTAAATAAAATAAATTATATATTGGTTATTAAATATAACAGAAAATAAATCCATATGATATCTTCAACGTGAACACAGGAAAAAAGTTTACAATATCTGAACTGCTTTAATTTGGTTACAAACATTCTCTTTTGGAATCAAATGGAGTATAGAGATGAAGTAGGCGTGGCATGCAACCCACGGATATGATCCGCATATCATATGTTGTCCTCTGCACGATGATGGATACATTAGTCTCAGATAGAATGTGATAAGTGGTAAGGCTTCGTCTTTCATCGTTCCTTAGGGACACAAAATGCACTTATGTGCCATAATTACATGCAAAAATAAAACCCAGCAAAAGTATGTAACCAATCGCGGAATTATCAATATTTGGTAAGTTAATTTGAATACATTTTGTTGGATTTTAAATGGAAAAATGAAATGAAAATTGTTGGCGAGTCGTTGTACCGGTACGCATTTCTAGTGCAGACACATAATGTCATTATCGCATAAGATATCGATAACGTGAATATGTTTGGAGACTGTCATCTTAATGAGATGAGAGTTTCATACTTCAACGGCGTAATAACATTTTTGACGAAAAACCTTCATTTTTGCCAAGGTTACTCTAAACTCTGTGAATATGTAGTATAATGATTTTGAAATGGAAATATGGATCAAACTTATATCTATATTTCAAACAGATGACTTTTATTAGTTTTGTATATTTTATGAAAATCATTTGTTGCAACTCATTCCTCGCACAAAAAGAGGATTGATTCCAAAAATAATTAAACTTTAATTTGAAATGCGAAGAAGCAGTAAAATGCTCTTTTTCTCTTCTTTAATTTGAAATGCGAAGAAGCAGTAAAATGCTCTTTTTCTCTTCTTTAATTTGTACATAAAATAATTTAGATAAATGTAATAACAAAAGATGGAAAGAGAAATATTTATTCAACTAAATTTCTCCCATACATTTCGTAATACCGGCATGTCATTCTGTGCTGAGACGGCGCCCCTAGTCGTCGTGTTAAAGCCGCTGAATAAAACAATTCGCGTTGTTTTCTACACTGTTGGTGTAATTATAATTCGATTGACGGTTCTTGCCATGATAAATAATTTTTTCTAATTGAAATATTTTATTTATAGTGTTTATTACTTCAAGTTTTATATGTAACATTACATTATTAGGCGTAATTAATAATACTGAGAAAGGAAAAAGGGGAATCTTATAAGATTAATTGCATGTATGTCCGCTTGTTTGTTACAGCCGTTTTTTCTCAGAAAAGCTTGACGTAAAAACTTGCATATTATTATTGTATAAGAGGGGTCTTGGACCCAGGAAAAAAATTAGTTATGCACAAATGAACTTTAGGTAATTTTAAAGTTTATAATTATTATGACGAAATTTTTGTTAAATATAAAGATTTCGTTTTTATTAAGCTATGTTATATTGTTTTAAATATTTATAAAAATAGGTCATGTTTATTGACAAACGTTCTCTATTAAGGATGAACGCCACAAAATAGCTATTTCCAAGGATGTGTATTTCCGTACGTGCTTCTAAGGAATACCGCCCCATACTATTACTGACCTTCCACAATAAGACTCTCTTCCAACAATGTTACACTGAGGGTATTTTCCTCTGGGTCGTATTCATACTTTAACCCTTCCATCATCTGACTTAAGACAGAATCTGGACTCATCAGTAAAGGGTACCTTTGTTTTCAATGTTTTATAATGGGCCCCAAAACGTCAATTTTTATTTTCCGGCCATAAACGTTTTTAATTAAACATAGAGTTTAACGCAATTTTCATTACTAATAGAAATTAGACCAAATATTGAGATTTTTTAATGTTTTTTTTCAGTATATTTAAATTATGCACAATTTTGACCCTTTTTCTAGTGACTGGCCCGTTTTGAACATACTCCTTTGTCAGAGTAGTAAAACATTTTAACCCGCACATACTTCAATAACTTACACTCCAAAATATTCATATCGAAATTGTCAAGTGGGTGGGGTTGAGGGGTACGAATTCGAAATTTATCGTTTGACAGGACTAGGTATAAGGGTATTTTGTTTTAATAATTTTAGATATATTTCCGGTAATATTCTGAAAAATATAAAAAAAATGTATTAATAGTAATGCATCTTAATTTCGAGACCATTGAACTCAAAATTAGGTAAGAATAGGGGTTTTTAGAAACCCACACAACATTGTATTAGTTAGGATAATAAAACTGTAGAATTGGACTGTCGATACATTGATGTTATTTACGAAAATAATATTTAGGGTAACATAAAAAACGCAACAAAATAAAAAATACTGTTTTTGAAATGTGTGTAATCCTGTTTATTTGTTCACGCACCATGTAAGAATAGATAAAAGGATTTCGATGAAGTTTTTACTTGTGGATTCTGTTGCCTCTGAGGTAACATATAGGTCTATGTTTTAACGCAATCGACCAACTAAAAAGAAGATATGGTGATTTCACGTTTCAATACAAATTATACTTTAAAAAGTTTACTTTTATAGTTATAATAGATGGCATCACGTATATTAATCTTACAATTTACTTAATATTATTTATCTTGGCCAAAACTAGTTAGAAAATAAATCATTAGCCGCTTTGTTTTATTTGCAGATCATTAAGTTCAAAGATTCGTGACTCTTTCAATTCTATTTATGAACAAGGAATAGGAAATATCCACAAGTATATAAATACTTTGTAGGTTTTATTATTTAAGACTAATTACCAAAGTATACAATGATATTTACTAACATTCGTTATATGATACCGTATTATTTTAAAGACGTGGGTTTAAGGCAGTATCCACGAATGAAAGCAACACATGTTGTATTGGTAGTTCCTACAATGTCGTTTTATTTAGATAGTTTGTCACTATTCATTAAAAGGACGTAATTGTATCCTAGGACATGATAGTTTATAACAGGCTGGCCGTAACATTACGGGACCCTTCATTATCATATTTATCATCGGTACTCAATTCAGTTATTTATATTAAATAGACCCTAAGTTGGTTTATTTCTAGATTACACGTATTTTGGGAACGACGGAAGAATCAAGCGCGTCAAATAACTTTTTTCTATTTAAATTTTTATTCAAGTAAAAATATAACATTTAGTTGTTTTATTTTTAAGCAATGTTTTTAACTTACAGGAGAAACTAATTAGAAAAACTAAAGCGTATATCGAAATGCAAAATAATAGTAGACACTAATTAGAAGTTACTGGTTATTGCTACTTCGACAAAGTTGCATGTGGAAAATAAAATCATTCCCACACAGCTATTCTAGTTGGCTGGCCTGGCCAATGGATGAAATCCTGATTACTCCTATAATAGTACTAATATATTTTATCGTTGTATTGACGTTATTTTAATTATAATGTCGAGATCAAAGTAATACGAATGGGCTTTAAAGTTGCACACCACAAGCGGCATAGCTATGCGTGTGTTAGTGATTTCTCGAGCGGCGGGATTTTGTAAATACGTTCTTAAAGAAGTTGAATTTACATAATAATTGTATAGTATAATAATGATACGAAAATAAACGACTGATATGTTTTTCATTCACTTCACATGATAGATTAAAAAAAAGTGAATTAATGTTTTAATGATAAAAGCCTAAAGTATACGTTGTTTGAATGATATATGCCGACTAATGGAAGAAGTTATGTTCTCTTTCTAAAATCTTTAAATTATGTTATATCCACGAAGATATATGATTGCTTTCCTTTTTATCAGTATGAAGACTTTTATTCCAGTAATTTTGTAACCGTTTATGTTTGACTCAAGTCTACGGAAACGAGAAGGATTTTAGCACCTCCATGATGATTTTGAACAAGAGTGGAGTCGTACCCTGAAATGTAATTGGCGCGTTCAAATTCATTTGTTTCGAATTTGCGATATGTGTTTTCATAGCGTTTTCCGAACATACCGATTCTATTTTGTCTTATATTCTGTGCCTTTAAATCCTGCTGATATCGAAAGAAAGGCGCTTTTTCAGTATTTTCTAATATTTATTTGGCATTGTAATTGAATGCAATCAAATATTTAGTTTGTAGAACAGAATTTCTTTACCAACCTAGGAAAGAAATTATTTTTTGTTGTATATTGAAATTTATTTGTAATATACCATCTATTACAAGTGTAGGGGTGCTTTATGTCTTTTACAATTATGTAATGTTTACTTGTCACCAACGTAGATTTGTGATCCTATAACACACCGTGTTACTTTGTACCGTGTTTTTATCTTAACCTATATTATAGAAAGTTATCCAAAAATAACGAAAAATTTTCTGACGGGTCCGGGCACTAGTTATAAATATTAAATCCAGGATTTATCCCCTATTTATTTTTATACGAATAATTAAATATCTTATTGGAATGGGTGCGCAGATAAAACAAACATTAAGTTGTTCTTGTAGTAGGTACGTAATAATTAATTGTTATCTACTGCTGATCAGTGGTTTAACAATTAAATAATCCATAAAATGTATAAATACAAAAAAAAACAAACAAATCATATGTGTACATAAAACTGGGTCAAGGGTACACATAAAACAAATGGACAAGATCAGTAGAAACAGGCACGTCGTATTCAGATAAAACCATGACTTAAAAAGCTAGTCGCCCATCGACCGCCAATATAATGGTTTTTTTATTTTAATTTCCTATAAAGTTCAGACAGAAATTGAAATAATTTATTCAATTTAAATGAAAAAACTGTATCGGATATTCAACCAGCTAAAAACGCAGATTGAAGATTTCTTGCTAAGAAAGTAACCTCTTGCTGTACAGCGCGAAATATAAATGAAATTACAAATAGTATGTTATTACTTGAAGCGATTTAGCAACAAATCGTAAAAAAAACTATGTGTCAAGTTTATGCGCGGATTATGCCAAACGCTGTGGGCTGATAAAAAGTCTTGACTAATGGTTTCTAATATATTAAACAATTCACATTTTTTTAACTATCCTAACAATTAATAAAATTGAATTTAATCAATCCCATTTTATTAGCGTCGTTCAATAGTCCTTTAATGAGAAGTTATTTGCAACCAATTATTTCATGGTCGTGGTCTCAATAGCAAGATATCAAGGATTAATTTTCGACGTAAATAGGTCAGTTATTTCAGGTACCATGTACGTAACTTCAATGAAAGCATCGGGAATGTCATTTCGATACGGATATTGTAACAAGTCCCATTTTATTTTTTTTAAAAGGTTTCAAGTGGATTCGATTTATTATTTATGTTCAAAATTGTAGGAGTGCTTTATGTCTTTTACAATTGTTTTATACAATGTTTGTAACACACCATGTTACTGTGTATCGTGTTTTTACCTTAACCTATATTGTAAAAAGTTATCCAAAAATAACGAAAAATGTTCTGACGGGTTCGGGCACTAGTTCTCTAATTCCTCATTTATCCGCTAGATGTCTTCATTAGACCTCGTTCTGGTCAGTTAGCTCTGGGACATTCTTTGTAAAACATCTGAGAGATTAGTATGATTTTTTCGTTACCTGCTCGGCGGTATTCGCTGTTTTATGTTTTCGTGCGATTTTGGAATTACAGGCATACGAGTTAATATTAAATTTTATTTCCATTTGGGGAAATTAGGAACGGAAACCATCTCAATGCTTAGGAATTTTTCGGGGATAAAGCTTTGAGCTAAGCAAGAAAATTACGAGTGGTTTACAAAACAACTGTCTTTTTTTAAAGGATACCAGAGTCGAGGAGCCATTTTAATTTTTAATAAAATCACCTATGTTTTTCCTTTTTTCGTGTACGGTTCAATATAACTTGAGAGAAGTTTCTTATCTTGTAGTATTGAATCTTTATTTTGATTATGTTATGATCTTCGTAGGTCACAAAGCTAGACGTGAAGCTTAAAAGTAGCTCGATGCTGGAAGTCAAGCAATTTGAAGGTGGTCTTATATGATTTACCTATTTTACAACGAACTCTTGATTTATCTTGATTTTCCTATTTTACAACGAACTTCTTTCATAGACGGTGTGAGCATTCATTAGTGATCTACCACGTTATCGCTAATTCAAGTCATTATTTTTAATAATCCTTGTTGGAAAACGGCACTTCTTTGATCACTTTTCGCTTTCGAGGCACGCCACCTGCCTTGCAGGTTTACCGTTTCTCTGCATTCCGCATCATTAAAGAATACTGACTCTTTATTCTGTAACGCGAAGAAATATATATATAACATGAACTATAAACAATTTTTGTTCCCTTAAATTTATTTACATATACCATTTATTTAATTCCCTGGTTTCTAGAAATATTATTTGGGGCCAACTTTTGCCAAATATAAACTAAGGGATAGTTGTCGCCGTTTTACTTCTGAAATATGACTGTCAGATCTTTGAGACTGTCAGACTGTCAGATCGTTGGTCGCCGTTTTACTTCTGAAATATGACTGTCAGATCTTTGAGACTGTCAGACTGTCAGATCGTTGGTCGCCGTTTTACTTCTGAAATATGACTGTCAGATCTTTTAATATAATAAATAGGTAACGATAAAACATGTATAAGGGTGTACAATTTAGAGAAATCTTCCTCTCCAAATATTTTAGAGATACCACAACGCTTAAAATTGCCTTTGGTTTTTTGTTTACTATGCTTGTTACGAGCGTACTATTATACTTTTCGAGGTAAACAAAATATAAAGGAAACGAATATCTTATACATTGCTTCGAATTTTTATGTAACGGCATTTTATACAAACTTTTGTACCATGTTGTATGCTGTGCAAAATGTCTATATAATGTGGAAGGGATCTGATGACTGTGCGGCTCCCGTTTATACATATAATATCCTGCTTGTAACCGGTTTGCTCTTTATAGGGATGACTTGATACCGCCCGTTCAACGATACTGAGCATTCATTTTAAGTATCGACACGTCATTTGATATCATAATAAAGTATCGACAATTGTGAGTACTCTCCAAGAGAGTAAAAGTAAACACATCGATTTATAATACTACATACAAGACTTGTATGTAATATGGCATACTAAGCAGGATAATAAAATCTGAAACACCGTATACTTTATTGTAATTTAACAAAGGAATTCTTCATAAATGGCACCTCCTAAACATAACAACGTATCTAAATATTTGCTAGTAAAGCTATTGCGGTTTTTAGTCATGACTTTAGAAAATAAGGGTTCGCAAGGAACCGAAGTGGCAACCATAACTAGAAACTGTCTTGCTTGCTTCTAAAACGATGGAAACATATTTGTATTTCTTCCAATTCTCCCAAAGGTTTGCCCTTGAAAGAAGGAACAGGATTTGATAAATATAGTGCTACCTCATCACGTTCTTTAGTTTTCTTTCTTTTTTTCTGACCCATGGGCAGTTGTTTATGAACTTCTCAGAAATCGCATTTTTTGGCAGACGTTTCGTCTTTAGAGTCACCACTGCTATTACTAGCTGTGGAAGTACTTATTGGATCTTATGTAATTTTCTTTAACTTTTGTGTTGCCGCACCACAAGCACTAGCATTTTGAAAATGCGTTCTAATCATTTGAATCGCGGGCCTAATAAAGTTGCTATAGCAATATGTTTGATGAATTCAATTTGTCCAAATCTTTTATTGATCTCACTTAATATATTTACTTTTGTAGTTTTATCACATTATTATCAGAGTGAACTGAGTTAATATGCGTTACCAAACAATGTGATATAGGAATAATGGAAGAAATTGTCGCATGTTTCTCCGCGACAATTCGTCAGTTACAAATTCCAGAGGCTGTAACTGCTTTAAAACCTCTATTTCTTGTGAACTCGGCATTTGAGGAGAATGAGCATTGTCAAAATCAAAGTGACAACTCTGATCATTACTAAAAAATTTTCTACCATATAAAATACAGAATTCCATCGAATACTGACGTCATTCATCAAAATCATTGTTTTTACTGAATCTTCTGGAATCCTGTTTTCAATTTGACGTAATTATCGGATTTGTTTACGCTGTTATTTAATTATTTTTATAATATTGCGCACTTCGATAATCAATATTTTAATGAATGCATCATTTAGTGTAGCTTCAGAGATTAAATTAGTGGTGTGAGCGAAACATGGTAAGTAGTTATTTCCATCAACAACTAACTTTACTGCTGCTGCAATGTTCGCTCCACTGCCCGAAACCACACATCTTATTTTAGGTATAGGAATATTAAAATTATTCAGAATAAACTTAAGCCTGTCGGTTATGTTTATGGTTCATATTTAACTCTGTTAATCCAGTATTACGACTATGTATAATAGTTCCTTCGTGAAAATGTACAGTTAGTCCTAAAAAACTTTTTTCTGGCGTAGTTTCTGTCCATGATGAGACAAAAGTATATGGCTTGTGTCAAATTTTGTTTAAAAATATGTGAGGTTATTTCATATTTTTATATTAACTTCTTTTTTATATTAGAAGTCGACGGTATTTTATAAAAAGGAGCAATTTCTTTCATAAGGTTTTTGAAACATTCTTCTTTTACATTAAATGGTACAACTTTGCCTATGAAATAAGGCAGCGCCATGGTGATTTCGTTATGCGTTATTCTACCTCCCTCGGAAAAAAAGGTAACTTGTTGATTCACAATTTGTGTGTTAGTTCACAATGGGACATTTTTACAACGATCGGTTTTGTTGAGGTCATCAATATTTAATACTCTCGTGTCTCAAAATTTCTAGAAAATTTCAACACAAGAAGACCCCTTAAAACCAAGATAAGTTTATAGTTCTACATCAAATATTCAAGTGGTGTAAATTACCTTTTTGAGATGAAATTCTCCTTCCAGGTGGATATGTTTCTTGATATTGAGTTAACTGAACTACAGCTATCCAAAATAGTCGAGGTTATATTGGTGGCAGGCAGGTGTGCTGTCTTTCCCCAGAAATACGCCAATATCACTAATATTCCTAGAAATAAATTATATTTAGTTTATCGATGTGATTCTCACAACACTACACTACTGTTTTTGTTTATGAATAAATCTAGTTACAGCTGGTCCTACGTCACTTGCGAAACTTTATTGTTGCAAAACAACGACAATTAAATATTCTTTTAAAAAAGGAAAGTAATTGACATGTAATATAAATAAAGAAAAAACAATATTGACTTGACGCAATTCCATTTTTAGGCGTTCTTTTTTCCATCACGATTCCATGAGAACAAAATAAGTGTTTGTAAATATTCGAAGTGTTCCACTGTATTTTATAGTCGTGAGATACTTCTTGCAGGTGGCCGTAATACCATCGATTTTTGTAAAATACTGCCAAACTTTAGACATTTGAGGCGGCATTTTGATTATTTGGTATGAACACAGGTAGCTACGCAAAACAATAGTGCTCGCTCAATACGCGGACACGAGTCGTGATGGACGTAAATGAATTGCGGGCGAGGCGTCCGCGCGTGTACGCAAGGGGCTGTGCGTCGTGGCGGGGCGGGCTGCATGTTCGGGCTGACTGGGGAGAGCGAGGGATGGAATAGCATTCGAAAGTAGTCTTTTTGATACTAGTACTCGGTATCGAATAAAGTTTTTATTCAATACTAGTGGTTGGTATTGAATGGAAGCATCGATACCATATGAGTACTTAGTATTATCGAATCATCCTTAGCTCTCCAGTTGTCTGTAAGGTTACGAAGTGAAAGCCTGTCGCTCTTTGTCGCCGCATTTTCTGTTTACATTTCGTAGTATTAAATCATAGTGATATTTTTAACGGAAAGGTAGATGTAATTTTATTTACATCGCAATAAATAAATAAATAAAGACGGTTAAGAAAAAATTCCAAATTTTTCCATAATACCATATATAAAACACGTGAACAGTGGGTAAAACAGTGTTCATGTGTTTTATACGCTTAAAAAGATATATAGTATCATAAAAATATTCTACTTTTTTATTTTATTTGTAATTTTAAATTTATCATTGAGCCGCACTCACGGCCGTTATTTGCATTCAGTGTACTTTGAGGATCTTTAAACTCAATACAACAGAGTTCTGAATTCAATTATCACGATGTTTTTGAGATGCAAGATGACGATGCGTAATTTAATTTGTTTTTAATTAACTTAAATGGTTTCAGAGTAAATATAAAGTTTCTAAACTGTATAAACTTATTACAATTTAACAATGTGACAAAGAACTTTATACTACTTGTTCTATATATGACGAAATAATGAAAATATCAGCTACAGTTCCAATACGGATTCCGGAAACGGGGAGCGTATAAGTTTTTTGGTACACCACTAGCTTCCCGCCGACATCTTATCTGACATGAACTTCATTATTTATCTAATTGTTAGTTATAGCGCTCAGTGATCAACCGTGTTATAGTATTAAGTAAATTGGCACTTTTCTTTATTTTTAAACTTTTTAGTTTCGCTTTATTTTATAGTAAATAAAATATACCTCAGTTTCTTTCCAAGACTACGTAGTAAACTATTGAATCTGATTAAAATTACTTAAAACAGATATTACTTCTTAACTTTTCGAGAATGTACTTCGTAATTTTGCATAATTTGTGTACGGGCCTTTAATAAGAACAAGCAGCCCAGGGAGCAAAATATGCTTCAAGAATTATTCAAGATTATCTACAGCGATAGAATAAACTATTATCGTCGAGAGATTTAAACGTTTAGTCCACTATTTAAATTTGTAACTGAGAACGATTTCAATATTTTTAATCGTATTTTAGGCGCTATTTTAGGCTATATGTTGATTATATATGAAAATATGTAAATTATATTCAGGTTTGAGAAAATATGTAATGTGCGTTATTGAATATAGCGATGTTCAAAATATAAATTTCCAAATGAAAGTTGGAATTTTAACATTTTTACTTTGATGTTTATAAAAAGAGAGCAGCCAGTTGAGATTTTCTTGTAAAATAATTGTGTGCATTATTAATATTTCCATACTAGATATTTCGACCAAGTCCCGTTCTAGGTATTCGACCTAGAACGGAATCCGTTATAGTGTAAAACGAGAAAAAACGGCAAGTAAAAAACTTGACAAACAAGAAAATGCTAAAAATAACAATTCGCGGTTTGTTCGTTAATATAGGGAATACATTGAAGGTGATTGCAAACGTGGTGAATAAATTGTTATACCTTGTTGTTCTGATACTATTATCACAATATTATATTTCATAGATAGTGAATTATAGCGATTAAAGATTACATATTATAATGGCATTCATACGAATGAATGAAGGCTGCTTCACTTACATTCTGTCAGGGCGTAAAAACCGCTGTCATGAAATTATTATAGCAGAGAATTGGATAAGCCTACAATCTAATGTATATTATAAAGAATAAGAAGAAGTGATGGTTTTGTTTATATTTGTCAAATAATTTGACTCGCGGCATCGTTTGCGTAGCAAAGGGAAACACGGAGACAGGGAAACAACATTGTAAATGCCAACAAGTTAATAGCAATGACTTATTACGCGTTTTCAAATACATCAACTTTAGAAAATAAGTGTAAGCTTATAATGTCTAAGTTTATAATGGTTACATAAACGTACATGATACAGTGTATCACTGTGTATCACAGTGTATCACAGTCTATCACGTCACTTACATGATACAGTGTATAAAAAAATAATAAAATAAAAAAAAAATAATTCTATTTTTATTTCAAAATCGTGTTTTCATATTTGCGCGAAGTTACCGCTGGACGAGTGAGTAAACATGTGTGCGAGTGGCGGCCGCTAAGTAAAATACCTACTTCGGCGAGCGGACCACAGAGTTGGTACTCCTTAAAGATATTGGCTTATTTTTATAAAGAAAATGTGAATTCATAAAAATAATAATGAAGTCATGAAATCTTCCATATCATCCCACAGGTTACAGGTTATCGAAGCGTGTTCATATAGTTAATATATGTATTGGAGCGTTATCACTGGTCGGGGCGATAATGTAACGCATCACTTAACCTTATTTATTATTTATTCAAACGGTTAACGCAGTCGTGTACGATGCTGTTACTGAAGCGCTTCAAGATTCACAATTCAGTCTGTATATTGATTCGCCTATTCGACAGATTAGAATATGTCTTATCAGCATATCTTTTAGTATGTCAGAAACGTTCTCTCCCATCCGCATCGCATTAAACTTATAACTCGAATATTTGATGATCAACGTAACAGCCCTATCGAGGTATCCCACCACCATTTTCCATTTTACATTGACCTGTTATTTTAATGACCTGGTATCACGCCACCATTTTCCATTTGACCTGGTATCCCGCCATCATTTTCCATTTCACATTGACCTGTTATTTTAATGACCTGGTATCCCGCCACCATTTTCCATTTGACCTGGTATTCCGCCACCATTTTCCATTTTACATTGACCTGTTATTTTAATTCGATTGATATTATTGTTATGTAACTGATCCATCGGAAATAATATTTAGGTGTCTATATTTTAATAGTAGGTCAGCTCTATTGTATTATATTATAGCGTTTTACCAATTCTTGGTACCTAAAGTTGCAGCGGAATTCGCTTATTGTGACTCCGTATACTTTGATAAACCGTTTATTTAGATATAATTGCATTCAAAAATTTTGCTTCCTTATGTGTTTGTATTCATTTATTTAAAACTTAAAATTATTTTGGTTAGTTTTTGTCATATTATTTGTTTTTGTATTTATTATTTATTTCTTAAGAAACCTATGTCATATATGTAAGTAGTGATCAGTCGTGAACCATCAACCAACTTCATAACCTTATTCCTGAAGCGGTAAATGGAGCAGAAAAAATATCAAAACTGTACGCATTCTGCAATACTGCGTTGAACGATGTGAGTGCACGAAACACAAATGAATGTCGCAGGCACTCGTGTGCGATCCGGGCAGGTGAAATAAATTCTGATATCGTCCAGTCATGTAACAGCTAAGAGAATAAAGCGCTATTAAATTTAAAATAAAGGTATTATGGACAAGTAGCTCCTATATTTCCCTCCCCCCACTTCAGATAAATTCTTACGTCTTCGAATGTGTTGACCGTGTTACATATCTTGGTACGTTCATTACTAATAGAAACCATATCAAGTCTGAAATTGACAATAGAGTATATGGCTAATAGGTGTCTTCAGCCAAAGGAATTTTCTGAAGTTTAAACTTTTAAAATCGGAAACAAAAATTAATATTTATACTAGTCTTGTTACACCAATAATTCTATATGGCAGTGAAAGTCGGCCTTTAACAAAAGCAGATGAAGATAGACTTCTTAATTTTGAAAGAAAAATACTTCATAAAATATTTGGCCCTGTCAAAGAAAATAACAAATGGAGAATTTTGTTTAATCATGTAATTTATAGAAAATTTAAACAACCAAATATTGTCCGAGTCATTAAATCATTTCGTATCAGGTGGCTTGGGCACATTTTTAGATTTGAAGACAACAACCTGGTCAAGAAAGTGACCTTTGGCAATCTGGAGGGTACCAGAAAAAGAGGAAGACCTCGCACAAGATGGATCGATTGTGTCGAGAGTGATTTTAAATTTTTAAAAATTCAACGCTGGCGGTTGCCGCTGACCGCATCCGCTGGAGAATGCTTGTCGAGACAGCCTTGACCTGTTATAGGTTGTAGAAAGAAGAAGAAGGTGTTATCAACGTAATGATTTAGTACCTTGAAAGAATGTATGATCAAAAACAATTCCAGCCGCAGTTGAAGGGAATTACATACGATCATGCTCATTATAAAATCTGAATGGAATAAATAATGGTACCATACATTTTACAAAAACTTATCGAACATATTTAATATTTTCTCCAGCATAAGGATATAAGTAGCATTATCATGGAGACCAGATGACTGCAATCGTTTCAAGAATACAACTGACTTAAAGTGTTTAAACAAAGTCACTTTACATTCGATGTCATGAAAATCGTAGGAATGCTATATAGTAAATTATAGTACCCTGTAGGCTTTTTGACAAGTTTCTTTAACATGACTGTGAAATGCGAGACGATTGATTATCCGTAATTACACAGGAATTTCGCATGGATGGAAACCCTTTCGAGCGTAGTTCCGCTTAGCTCATCACTGTGCATAAGGTGTCCCCTAAGCGAGAATACGTTATCATCTCACATTAAAATGTAGCTTATTGTTGCTTATTTTCCATTGGAATATTGAATCCAACTGAGGATACGTCATTTATTATAATGAGAAAGAAGTGCGAATCTAAATTACAACCTTAGCTGACTTTTGATGGAGAAATATAAGGCCGGGATGCGAAATTTCTAAACTCGACGTATTGTTTACGAGCCCGAAAAATTAGGCGAAAAAAATTACTAGAGCGGAAGACATTCGTGCCTCCTATAATTTTACTAATAAACTTCGTCAAATGCCTTTTAAAATCAAAATAAACTACGTCTACTCACCGAAAATTAAATTTTTATTTCTTGATTTACAAAATAAAAGTGTAACGTTAAAATTATAAGTTTACTTAGTATCGATTTACAGTGATTTATGAACAGTTTAAAATATTTATTATATTCGAGATATCGCCGTCTGCAAATTTCTTAAAATATCCAATATTTGATTTTGGAATTGCATTCATTTAGCAATATGAATAAAAACGGGCTTTCAAAATAAATTATTGTTTATAACGTTAAGTGATAAATATCGGTAAATAATTTGTTTGTCAATATTGGTCGGCCAATAATCAATATTACCAAACTATGACTACATGATTCTGATAAAAAAAAATACTCAATTTTATGCTTTCACCCTTTTAAACAAAAAGGGTGAAAGCATAAAATGCACTTGATGGAGAAATTCATAGTCGAAATCTTAAGGAAACTTTTCATTTCATTGCTTTTTTATTATTTTGCGTTTATATTATACTACACATGCTATTAGTTGCTTTCCTAGTTGATTTAAGTCGATCTGGACTTGTCAGCAACATATCGGTAATAGATGAGAATTGTTTCCCAAATATTTACATTAGCCTTTTAGCTAAATGATGTTTACCATTTATCTTTGCACCTATGCGAGTCTACATCTCCTTGAAATATATATTATATAAACAGATAATATTTGACCTCTTTGTTGTCTATAAACGAAATTTTCCTTACGATTATATAAGTTATATCTTTAGAATACACATTCTGCAGCATATTGTTCTATCGCATAATGTGTCGAAGATGGACCGATCATGCTAAGTATGAAGCGCAATATTTACGACGCAATAATTTGTAGCTACCGATTGCTAAATTTGTATTTTATATTGAACAAAGAGTCATTCGATTTAATAAAAATATTTCTCAAATGCGGTGAACGTATTCCAGTATGAGCAAATAATGAAGTGAACTATTGAGACTATGTTTTACACAACTTGCGCATCAATGCATCGATTTTGTCTGAATCTATCACATGTAACCAATGAAGGCAGTAGGAAAAAGATTTCCACATCCTATTGGGGTCTCTACGAGATTTTTTGGCTCTAATAAAATAGAGGCCACTCGTTCGTTTTTTGCTACGATCTAATTTTTTGGTCGGATAAGCTTACTTCTCACTGGGTACTACTATTACTTTTAAATGCAGGGGAGGGTGACTAAGATTGCCCGGGAGGTAAAGCAACGCAATGCTAATATGCCGAAACATATATGCGGCTAACTTCACTCGTATTTTGATACATGTACATTTTGCTGCGAAAAGAAAACGAAAAGAGTGAGAAAACTGATTTGCTAGGTAATTTTGAAATTATTATTGTAATTTATGTTAATGTTTTTTATTTTGAAAGTGTAGCCACGTATGATTATGCCATATTTCAATAAATCTGGTTATCGTTTTTGATCACGAAATTCAAGCTACAACGCAGCCCGGTTGCATATTTTACGCCTATACTCAAAAATGGCATTATGACTATATTAAACTATTCCCTAAGACTGCGTAGAGTCGCATATTGAATAATTATCTAAGACAGCGCATAGTCACAGTCCGTAAAATTGCGCGCACGGACTTACCTTCTCATAATTTTAACTTAGTTTTTCTTTGTTTTTATTTATTGTTATAATACATGTGTTTATGTCCTCAATCTATACTAGATGAAGCCAAAAGAAGTATATAAAGTGGTGAAAATAAGAGATTGGTTGCGTTCTCATATGATATGAAGGAAAATACTTTGCGGCGAATAATTTGAAGAGAGACGAAGATGGAAAGATACGATGTAACCTTCTTCCCACAAATAGAAGAAGAGTTTTGTCAATATTTAGAACCACTAGACGATATGTTTCAAGGAATGATTGCCAAAAATTTACGTACATTGGCTTACGAGTTTGCTGTGAAAAATAATGTTTCTCATCGTTTTAACAATGAAGAAAAATTACTGGTAAACATTAGCTTAGTGGATTTCTCAGTAAGCATCCAGATCTTTCATTGAGACCTCCAACTTTTACAAGTATTGCCAGAGCAGTAGGATTCTAGAAACCTCAGTGTGACAGGTTCTAGAAAAACCTTGCACAATTGATGGATAAATACAAATTTCTCTCAATTTCTATTTATAACATGTTCGAAACCGGAGTGTCTACCATGTCCAACCAACCTTCAAGAATGATAACAAAAGAAAAGCGTGCCGTTAACAAGATATCGGGGACTAAAAGGGGGATCAATGTTACAGTGGTAAATGCAATGAGTCCGACTGGCCACTTTATCCCTCCGGCTTTCATATTCGGCCTCAAAAGAATGAAAGCAGAATTGCTTAATGGTGCTCCACTGGCATATATTGGGATGGTGTCTGTTTCCTGCTTTATTAATGGCGAACTTTTTAAACGGGTTACCTCATTTCAAAGATCATACAAGAACAAAAAAGAACATCCAATCCTCCTATTGCTTGATATTCATGCCTCGTATTGGACGATTGGAACTGTGGAATTTTAAGGCACTAATATCATAATAGCCCTTATACGCCACAAAGTAGCCACAAGATGCAACTTTTGGACAAAGGCCTTTCATAGTGTATTGAAAATATACTTTGCGAGTGAATGCGAGAAGTGGATGAGAAATCATCCTGGAAGAGCCATAACTGTTTTAGAAAATGACACCTTTGTGCACTCCAGCATTCTCTAAAGCAGCGACAATTGGATGGGCTGCGGAATATTTCAAGGAATATATCCGTACAATCCAGACATAGACAGAGGCTGATTTCTTGCCAAGCGCTGTCACTGAAAGATAAATGAAACCTAACCTGACCTATCTAGTACCTCGGCTCATTCTGCGCAGGCAAAACAGAATATGCAACTTGTAAGGGTAGAAATGAACAATAAAACTAGCAGGAAATTGATCAACTTCGCAAAGTTGCTTTTGTACGGAACGAGGCTATATCATTTTTAATCCATATATGTGCTTTTATTTTATACTTACACAATTTATCCCTACTTCATGTATAAAACACGAGTTACGGTAAAAGGATGTCTATGATAGAAACATCGTTAGATGCCTGCATCCTGGAGCAGATGAATATTTTCAGATAGCCTCTCATGAAAGTCGAAGTCATACTATTAAAGTTATCCCAAATCTCAATTTATTCTCAAGACATATATTAAATTTATTATAAATAAACAATAGACCTTCCAATGAAGAAAAAAAATCGCTCAAGTGCATGCTATACTTGTAGCTGGGCACTAAAAGTGTTCCGTATCAACAGACCCCCACTTAAATGTTAATAGTAATGCAGTCCGATTATGTGCAGAAAAGGCTCCCGTCTCACACGCCATCAATGCTGCATCATATCGTGTTTACAAGGGGGTGACTGGGGAGCGTTTCACCTGAGCCAAATTGAAAATAGTTAAAAACATGTACGGATAAAAGTTGTTCTTTATATAGTGAGAAATATTTTTGTCAAAACTCTCTCTGAAGTTAGCGGTTCAGCAGCTATAAGGAAATAAACAATTGAATTGTTTATTGCAATTAAATGTGCTAGAATTGTTTTAATCGTAATAATTTTGGTGTTATATATGTCTAAAAAAATATACATGAATAAAAATTGGACTTTTTATACTCACGTCTGTAATTTGGCCAGCATACAATTTGAATTTTTTATGTCTAATAATTTCCAGGAAAATCATCTGTGACAGACGACGGACACCGAAATGATTCTTTTAGTTTTTCGTTTTAGCAATTTTGTTATGGAATATTAGATAGAAAACAAGTCGATGCTTTAGCTGATTCATTATCATCATTGGTCCGATATCCTCGGTGGATCTTGGTCTATCTTTCAAGTTTTTGCCGTAAAGGAACCATTCCTATAGTAACAGTAGTACGACAATAATTTTGTCTAATATTTGTAAGTATATTTGGTGCATCGTTACATCTTAGCTTTAATCATATTCTTTTTTTTCGTTTGTGATTAACCAGAAACTGTTTTTTGGAATTATTTAACTTACTGATTTTTATGACATGTGGAGACCAGTTTAAACTATTTTTTTTATTATACTTCTAGAAACCTTAAATTTTTGCAACTTTATACAAAATGGCTAAAACGGTCGTCAAATTGTTAAAATGAAATTTTGTCATATCCATCTATTTGTTGTGTAAATCATCCTAACTCAGTTTTAAACCGATCAAATCAGATTAACAATCAGAATAACGTCATTTCGTAATACACAATTTTTCGGTCTAGTTGACCAAAAAATTGTGCATTAATAATTTAAAGAGATTTAAGTGATCAAGTCTTGGATCCATGAAAGATGTACTAGACAATAAATATGTTTACATAGAAGAAACTAATATTAACATTTTTAAATAGTTTAATACTAAGTATATAAGAAATCCTTGTAGTGCAAGATGGTCTCATCATGTCTCAAATTTATATATTAAATCTTTAATTTTTCTAAAGTAACGTTTACTGCAATTAATCTAAGTAAATAGGATGGAGAGGATACTAAAATCCTGGATAGTTAGCAGAAATTTATTTTTATTAATACTATCAAAGACAGCTTTGTAATCAATATTAAAGGATTATAATATATACGTATCTGTGTGTGTGTATGTATACATATAGATACCGAAACTCAAAGTGGTTTAAATCATTAGAAACTAAATTTTGAAGATTTAATCTACTGTATACTAGATATTCTTTCATAAAAGTGATATTGAATATTTCCTATTGGTAGATCGACGAATGATGAAATAGCCTTTTAACCAGAATATTAGATATAATTGTGTATACTCGTATTTAGACTAGATTAATTTATACCTCTTGCTAAGAATGGCGGAAATTACATTTGTCTTTGAATTGATCGATGTTTTCTCCAGATCCTAATTTCGAAACATCATTGCATGGATGAGCATTTCTTGGCCGCGGTCCTATTTTAATATTTCGGCGAATAAAGAATATTTTTTTATTTCGTGGCTCATAATACCAATTTTTATTTTTCAGGAAATATAAATGTAATAATTAGCAAATTAATTGAATTCTCTGTTTGAGTAGAGACTGCCAAATGTTACCCCGTCTTCAGGTTGATGACTAGCTTGTTGTAATTTCACCGTCTTTATTTCTGAATATTGTTGGTTTCTTATTTTATAATGCCTTAATTCCTCGAAGTATTAGTATCTGTAAAATGACCCTTTTATCTCTTTCTCTCTATAATTTTTTTTTTCCCTTTTATGATCGAGATCTGGTATGTTTTCTTCGCATATTTGTCTATATGTGATCAAATATTATGATTTGGAACTTAAAAAAACAAGAATTTTTTTTTTACCTAGAATTTTATGTTGGCTTCCAACGGCGATAATAATCGAAGTAGATAATAATAACTCAAGATCATATTTCTTCTCAAAAGTCAGCAGCTTTCGTTTCTGCTAGTTTCAGCAGTTTGTGATTGAAACCGTACATTCATCTTTGATATTATGATCAGCGTTCGATGGTAAAATTTACAATTAAAAAATTTGTTAAAAGTAGCCTTAAAATATATGAATTATTTTCTCGTTTTTGTGGAGACAACAATGAATTAGCAGATATATATGTGCATACATACATTTCTTTTTCTTTGGTTGTTATTCATTTCTTTGATATTATATTCTACTTGTGACTTGTTTTACTTTCACATAAAGCCGCACATATTCATCATTAAAATATTTTATATTTCAGGAAGAGATATATTATAAATATTCAACGCTTGCCGCATTACAATTTTATCTGTGTGTCCGTTAATTTACCCGTTATATTGAAACCAAACTATAAGTCATTGCTAAACAATTTTTGGATGTTGCTAATATTGAATTTTAAATTGTACTAATAGCATGTGTGAAAATATTATTTGTCAACAATATATTGTAATTACGCAAGAGGCTTTATTGTTATTTAATATTAAATTCTAATTTCAAGTTAATACTCCAGATGAATGGAATTATGAAAAAAATTTTATTGGCCTTATATTTTTATGGCGATACTCGGTAAAATTAAAGCGTAAACAGAACTTTGAAAAGAATTGAATCATTTTGGAAAGCTGTAACCTCGTTATAAACGCCATTTTAAAGCGGAGATTTTCTATTTTCAATGTATTTTTCGAATAGTTTTTTATCTATTACTACTATAGTGTTACAGATTGAAACTAAAGTTAAAAAAAATATTTTTTTCTTCATTTGAAAATGAGGTACAAATAAACTTTTTCTCATTAAATTCATTAATCGCATCTTAAAGTGCAAGGGATCCTCATTAATATTGTTTTTTGACCATTTTGAATGCAGTAGAAAAATTATTTTGATTTAAATGATTACATGCTGTTTTATTAAATAACAAGTCAAGGGCAAACTTTTAGTAAATATGTTTGCCCCCGACTAGGCGATCGGACTTTGAAGGCCCTCGGTATTTGACGAGACAGAGTTTTAAATCCATTCTGAACACGATAACAACTGAAGCTTAGCCGTGAATATATTTTGTTTGTCTGATTTATATTCAATTTGCTTACTTTCAAAATGCGATTAGATAGTAAAATATAATTTTAACACTTGGGCAATTCTTGTATAGAAATAGCGAAGTATGGTCGTTTATAAACTGTGGAGTATTCAAATTTTTGGCATAAAAATGAAAGTGGCTCAAAATTGTAATTCTATATTATACCGCCGTTAATATCAAAGACGTAAGTGACTCGTCAACTCATTCAACATTCGTACTATTTTCATTTAATTTTATCATCGTCTCTATTTATTGTAAAAACGCCATCGAATTACTTTATTTGATAGCTCACTATGAAATATAGATTTTTTTAAATCTTGTTTGTACCATTTTGATTGATGAAATTTTCCTCATAAATATTTATAGCTCACAAAGAGTTATAATGTCCAGTATCGACGAATGTCGTTCGTACTTATCATGCAGTACTAACGTCTATCAAGCCCGTATCTACTCATGCATAATATATTCATACCAATACATTGACATTCGGATATGAACGATAACTGTCGATAACGTTCAAAATGAATAATTTTATCGGTCAATTGGTATTGCCACAACCATGTGCGCCTTATATGACATTGGAATTCGAAATATAGATTAGTTCTCAACGTACATTCGTCCACTCCCCCACAGACAGTATTTTGTCTATGTTAGTTTTATTCTATAATTAATTATATATACCATATTTTCAAAGATATATCCACATCAAATATTGATGAATTGTAATTCGTTAAATATTATTAGTCTCCAAATAAGGGTTTATTGTTATACCGTATATGAGCTACAGCAGGGCTAACACGTAGCATATTGTACGTTTCAAATTGAAAATAATTGAATCTCCCCACTAAAATAAAATATTTAGTTTATCTTACATTTTCAATAATACTCAATCACCGATGTTTTCAGTCACCCATATCTTTCAAAATAAGTTAAGAAAATAAAAATAAAATTCTACTTAACATAATTAAATACTAAGCATTTTATTTAATTTCTTAGTATATACCCAATAATGCGTTTTTGCATTGTAAACTGTATAATGGGTTTAAACGCGAAAACCGGCCTGGGATGTTATTTAAACTGTACTGTGATCTTAAATTTCGATAATGTATTAAAATCGTTCACGTATATTAAATGTATTGAACGAGACAATGGAATAAGAATAATATAATTATAATCCGTGTTTTATGATATAAATGAATTTCATTTAGTGCAATCACAAACATTCACATAAACTGATGTCGAGAAGAGTTAGTTACGATCTATGAAGGTGAAATAAAGAATATTCACGTTACATGTGAATTTCCGTTAAGTCGATTACCTTGACAATTACCATAATTATCAAAGAGATACTGCTGCCAAGGCTTCATCATTATTAATGAAGGTCCAGTAGTAAGTTTGTCTTCGTCGGAAATAATATAATAAACGTCTCAGTTTTCTTGTTAGTACCAATGTAAAATACGTCCACCGTGGAAATGTCTAACTTATTACTATTGTATATTTTATAGCTAGAAATGTTGAACGCATCATATAAGGCGAAATATACATAGAATTTCGTAATGTCACGTCCATAGTATAACTTACTCAGAGGTGGTATTGCCTAATTCTTGAAATATTATCTCACACTTCATAAAGTTAAAGCTCACAACTCATAAGTTAAAGCTCAATGTATAATTTCTTTCGGTACGCACATACAAAAGTTAGGTATAACTTTTTTCAATTATTCTCTGTAGTAAACATTAAATGATACTTTGACTTTTATCATGACAGATCATGAGGTAGGCAGTGTTTTAAAAAAGTTCGTCCTTTTTGACTTTGTAACTCGCTAACAACTCCTTTACTACTTCATAGTACTCTATTTGAGGTATGTTGTTTATAGGCAACACACGTAGCAAGTTTATTTTATTCGATTTAAAATACTAGGTAAATAACATATAGTTTGAAAGTATATTTTAGTGTGAAAGTAATAATTAAAACCATTTTAACATTTAAACTCATTTGCTATATTCCGAGACTTGGATAATTATGTCATTCTGTTGAAGCGTAAGATTTTATTAGGAGTTTGTAAGATTTTATTCACATCTGATTGAAATTACTTCTTTTTGACTCTGGACTTGAGGGGTTACGTTTTTGTGTATTCACAGGCCAATATCACAAAGTGTGTTATGATGTTATGACTTAATGCCTTATGGTAACTGCCCCATTCGCTACGTAACCATTTATTTGCATTGTAATACTCCGTACGCGATGTTGGAAAATTTTCGGAGTATGTTTTTTTTTAATATATCTGTTATAAATTTTCACCCTCCGTACTTGTGAGGTGAAACGTATTTGTATATATGAGTAAAACCTTCTTTTGTTCAGTTATTACTTCATTAATAAACTAGCTGTTGCCCCGACTTCGTTTGCATTGTGACCCTAAGTGTTACGACAGTTTAAGAAAAAATATTAATCTATTAAAAATCAGCTGAGACCATAGAAAGTAAAAATATACTTATAGGCATAGGTAAAGCTACTGCTTGACAGATTTTTAAATCCAAGCATACTTGCTTGGATTTAAAAATCTGTCATGTCCATGTTCGGCCTTATTATTTTTAATTATATTTATGAAAGTGGTTAGTGAATGAGTTAGTGGGTCCGGTTATCTGTCACTACACAGATTTCCGCATCACTCTTGAACGCATCTTTACACAGTACCTACTGTGTAAAGATGCGTTCCCATTATTTTATATGGCAGGTCCCCATTACGTTCCACTCCTTTCCGTACAAAAAAATGTCGCTTTCTGAATTTTCGCTAAAAGTTTGACCTAATCACAAAATAAAAATGACTTGATTTGGAACGTTAGAAGAACACAAAGCATAAAGTGAGCGTAAATAAATTTAAACAATTTTGACCCTTTTTCTTGCTTGATAATCGTATAATGTTCAAAAATATTTTAATTTCAGTTTCTTACTTGTTCAAATATCGATTATTGCTAGACTGAACTTTTTTAGAAACTTTTAAGAACGATTATATTTTACACGGGAATCGTCAGCATATCTAATTGAGAAAATTTTTCTTTAATAATTTCTTTTATTCAAATACGTAAAAACATGAACACAGAATCAAGATATATTAAAGAAACCATGTAATTGATATTTCAATAATCAATGAATATGTGAAATTAATTCAATTTTGTAAAAAAATCAAATTCACCAAGTGAATTGTAATCAGTTGAATCACAATCAAATTTTCTATGAGTATAGATTTATGTAGCACATAAAACTTCTTTATATGTCATTTAAAAAACCAAACGATAGCGTGTTTTGTTTTATGCAGTAAATAGCCCTTGCCTGCTCGTTTTGCTGAACATCCTTGGTAATTATTTTGCTGGATACGTCCTTGCTGATTATTAATTTTAATATAACTAAAAAATACTAAAGAATATATCATATTTTATGCTCGTAACAGCCATACATAATTTTTTTTAAATGTACATCAATATTTTTCTTCTCTTCCATCGGAAATTATCCTGAATATAAGTCTATTGTTCAAAAAACACGTGATGTAAATTCTTTTTGTAACTATTGTAGGTACCGGTTTTATAAATTTTCGGCTATTTCAAATTCTATTTATTTCAAATTTAAACTCGGTAGGTATAATTTTCTAAAAACACGAAATGTTTTTTTTTTCTACAACCCGCAAATCCCTGCGAGGCACTATTTTTATTGAAAAAAAAAAACATTTGTCCATGATTTTGTTTGTTATCATCGTATTCATTTGTTTATTATCATATTGTAGTTATCATGTTCATGCCTAATTTCAATATGTATGTTTTATTTTTAAAAAATACGAAATATTTATTTTCAATGTAAACTCGGATAAAGGTCGATGTTCAAAAACAATTTTTATTTTTTCATGCTCCAACGAAAATTATTTTTACATTATTTGTCACTATAGAAATTTTTGTTAACATTCGTAGTTTCCGTGTAATGCTTGTTTGAACCAGTTTCTTTGTGAGAATGAAAAATCATTCCGCCGTAAAATATGTATTTTTGATGTGCAGGGTCGTACCCTGCTGATAAGTTATGATCATACCAAATTTCATCGGAATCGGTCCATTAGTTTTTGCGTGTTTGACGGAACGTGCAATCAGACAAAAATTTCAAAAACTATTGTTTCGGTGTTTGTATCATGTACGTAAGATGTTGCAACTACTCTTTTGAAAAAATCTTCCTTACTATTTTATTTGAAAAAAATCTTCCTTACCATTTTATTTGAAAAAATCTTCCTTACTATTTTATTTGAAAAAAATCTTCCTTACTATTTTATTAGAAAAAAATCTTCCTTACTATTTTATTTGAAAAAAATCTTCCTTACTATTTTATTTGAAAAAAATCTTCCTTACTATTTTATTAGAAAAAAATCTTCCTTACTATTTTATTTGAAAAAAATCTTCCTTACTATTTTATTTGAAAAAAATCTTCCTTACTATTTTATTTGAAAAAATCTTCCTTACTATTTTATTAGAAAAAAATCTTCCTTACTATTTTATTTGAAAAAAATCTTCCTTACTATTTTATTTGAAAAAAATCTTCCTTACTATTTTATTAGAAAAAAATCTTCCTTACTATTTTATTTGAAAAAAATCTTCCTTACTATTTTATTTGAAAAAAATCTTCCTTACTATTTTATTTGAAAAAATCTTCCTTACTATTTTATTTAATGCATAAATAATGAAAATAAATATTTATTCGTTGGAGAATGTTTCAACAGCGATGTCGTACCATTTTACGTGATTTTTCAAAATATTTGTAAATCGTTAATAATCGATATACATATACTCGTATATTATGGTAGAAATATGATATTATGTTTTTTTAATTGTTAAGAAGATATGGAAACTGTAATAAATTAAAATGAAGATATAAAAAATCTACAGATGTTGGTATGAGAGTTAAACAATAACAATGCTTCGATGTTGTTATTCGATACACCTTTCACTTATATCGTATATTGAAGTGGTATTCTTTTATTATTTAGAAATAGTTGTCGATTGACAATAAGTTTTATGCAATTATTTTTTTATTAACGTTTAATGATACACAGCGATATCGAGGTGTTGGTTTAGCAGCCATTGTTTAATTTTTTTGACTCCTTAATACGAAAAATTACATTGATAATTGTCTGATCTCTTAAAATTATAGGGCGATACAGTATGGTCGATTAATTGACTATGGTGTAGATTAAGAATTATATATTAATTTGTCACTAGTTTTTTTAAATGACAAGTACTTTAAATTTTTCACTTGGTTTATTCAAGATAACATTTTAAAATAAAACTACTATCATATAATTTTATTGATGTAGTTTTTCACTCAAAATTATTATATAATTTTTGATAGTATTTTTAAATGTATTTTAAAAAGAGATGAGGCGAGGTAATTTTTGCTTGTCTCTACAAGTTGTCAAATCTTATAGCGAACATATTTAAACGAAAAACGGAGGATACATGCACATGTTGATATGACATGCCATCTCTAAAGGCTTTATTTGGAGCAACATAAATAGTTATAATAAAAAGTCCACGGAGCTGTCCCGTACGCTGGCGCGGTAGTTGTGACCGCGAGGCGGAGGTGTGATGATGTACTTGCAACTCCCAAATTAGTCAGCCCGTCATGGACAGTGCTAAATTTGGAATCTCCACCTTCGTGCCGGTTCGCCTACACTTTGAAAACCAAGAGCATTTTGCATCTGCAATGTAGGTATTAATATATCTAGTAGCGGATGTATGCGTACGTATAAAAATCTTTTTACTTGGTTGATATTGTATAATGAGTTCTAGTATAATCGTGTGAAAAAAATTATTCACAGTACGCACTCGTCTACATATTTACTATTGCCGTATAGACGAAACTGACCTTGTTATTAATTCTTGGTTTTACGATTCTCGCTACCGCCGACGGAAATTTAGCGAAACGTTTCTACAGTCATTTGTTAAACACCTCGAGACAACAAAGCTTTAGCAGAAATATGGAAGGTCGGAAAATTTGTATTAATAAGGGTTCTACACTTTAAAAAACGGAACTCTTATTCGCATGTTCGTCCGTCTATCTGTCTGTCACAGCATTTTTTAGTAGGGGAACCGTTTGACGTCGAAAATTGATATTTGGCATAGTGATAAAGGTATTAAACTCAAAAATATTTATGTGGAAATTTTAGGTGGGTAAATAAAGCAATCGATTTTTTTCACATTTCGTCGATTTCAATTGAAAGAGCAACTTATAAGGATTCTAAAACTTTATGGAAGATGTAATTTTAACGCATGATTTGCAATTAACTTGCACGGCGCTTCAATGAGGTGTAAATCAAAGTATATTGTATATAAACACACTCACGTACGCACGCTCGCACAGACGCACGTACGCACACACATACATTATGCATATGTATGTAGCAAATGAACTATATTACATAGAGTTAGGTATTTTATAAACTATATCCACAACGAATGTGGCATTACTTACCTTTGATTTTGCCCACTTTGAAGAGGTATGTAATCTTTAACGAAAATAGATAATTTTATACATAAAAATGTAAAAAAATTTTCTTGAAAATAAAAACGTTATAGCACTTTATACGTTTTTATCCAAATTGTGTTTTCCGGCTTGTAAAATTTTCATCATTCATCCAGCGGGAAAAGTTGTATATAATTTGATTTTCTACAAAAAAATTATAACAAGAAATATGTGTCAGGCTCATTGCAGACAAATTACTGAGATATAAAAACAAAATTAAATACACACCGTTTTTCATAAGTTGGCTAAATAGACGGCGGGCTTCCTGAAAACTAGGTTTCAGACTCCCAACTAATAATTTAAAATAATAAATTAATGGAAATAAAGTTAAGAACACGTTTATAATTAATGTAAGTTATTTATCTTTTTGATTTAGAACGTTGCACAAAAAAGTGAATTTAAACAAAAAAGTACTGATTTAGTTTTTTCACAAAAGGTGAGAGATTTTTACCCAGTTTCATTGTGTTTTACGGCTTGTTAAATTTTAGTTATTTATGCTATGGGAAAATGTTATTAATAAAAGGCGTAGATAATTAGGTTCCAAAGAAAAAAAGTGTTATTTAATTTTTATCAGTCTTATGATTATAGAGAAATGGGGAAAAAACTAAATAAAATGGCAGCAACATATGGGTTGGTACCTTGAAAATTTTGTTTTACTTTCCCTACCAACATTGTTACGCATAAGAAAACTAAGTAGCTACTGTAGCGGAGTGTAATTAAACTCTCACCGCATCATTCTTTGTTTAAATGTTGCAAATAGTAATTTCTATTTTTTTACGGTATAAAAAACTGTTATTATACGCAGAATACACACCTATATATTCGTATTACCTTTTAATATGTCACATGATCAAAGAGGGACAGATGAATATGTTACCCTATCTACTATATTTTTGTATGGTACTTTCAATAATTACAGCTATTTGATTTATAAAAATTTTCAGTTTTTGCTTTGTCCCTTGGCACTGATCTCAAGGTGTTTTTATCACGATCGATTTTATTATGTTAATTTATAATTCACTATCAATCATTATTCAAGTGGAAGGGCATATGCCGCCTTCGGATTCTGTGTAGCTCGAAGGGCATATATCGTTTGCGATACCAGGAAGTGTTTGCAATTTTTTATACATAGTAAATAAGTAGACGTTTGATTTATTATTGGATGGATTTTTAACATTTAAGGGACACTGAGATGAAGGTATACTATGTGTGCGTGTGTGTGTTTTTATAATGGAACTTGAGATGTATGAGAGATTGAGTAGTGTTGAATAATGAGTTGATATCATTTTGAATTTACTAAAGTTTTATTAACTTACGATATTTTATATATGTCGGGGCAACCAGATCCTGGTTGCATTTTTTATAACTTCGAAAGTCTAATTTTAGTAGTCTTTGTAATTTTAGTTATATAAAATTATTTATCGTTTTCGTAATATTATGGATATGAATTATATAATATTGTAATAGTTGGGAAAAGGGCTAAATTAGTGTTAGTTCTAAATTTTTGCTACTTTTTACAGCAGAAATCGGTCAAAGAAATTAAATTCCAAGAGTTTTAAATGTAATTAGAAGTGAGTTGAGGGCGCATCGTTGCCATCATAAAATTGGGAAGGCGGTGATAGGTGGCGACGGTATGGGGCTTTGTTAAGGATCGTTATGTAGTAGAGTTATCGGGGAACGAACGTGCATCGCGAATGCACATTTGGCGGGCGGCCGATGTCATCGACCCGACTAATTCACTCGGCCGCCGGTATGCATCCTACGTACGTACGTACATACGTACGGGACGGGACGCACGCGACTAGCCGCGCGCCGTGTCCATCTTACCTATCCGCAAATACAAAAGAACGTTCATGAAGGGGTGTCTAGTTAAATTGTGTATTTTTTTGAATTATGTTATTTAAATATTTCTCATGTAAGGCAAATAGACGAAAAATAATTACAATTATTCATAATGAAAATGTGGAAATTAAATTTAATATAGTGGAATTATACATCCTATATATCATAATATAATCATATTTTTAAAAATAATGATCACGCCACTTTCGAACGTATCATTTTGATTTTCAGTAAATGAGATTATATAGCTTTTTAATAAATATTGAATCGCTCACTTTAAACGTTAAAACCGTTTTCAATGTTTTGGCGGAATTACGTTGGATTTGTGAAAAAAAAACGGACTACAAATGCGGATTAATGACGTTGAGATGTCTCTTTATTAATATGTATTATGTAACTTGGTCGCTAAAATTACTTTAAGTCTTTCAATAATAATATTTACATATTTTAACGACGTCGTGGCACATGCTGCAATGAAAGTCATTCGCTTAAAATAACTAACAAATAATAATCGTTAAAGCGCTTATATCATTTAGTTTAAAAATTGAACTGAAATGTCCGAGTATATTTTTAAATGAATCAATGTTTTTTTTATGAGTAATTGTACAGAAGACGAATTATATAGGTATTATATAGATACGAATTATATAATTTCGTCCTTAAATCTTTATCGTGTTATATCCTACTATATATAGGATAGGACTCGTTTTGGCAGGGATGGCAGTGGATTGTGCCACAATAAATTAATAGATGATGACGCAGAGGCTATAGAAGTTAAATATTTAAATAGTATGTTTATGTAATCAAAATAAGCCATTATTGGTATGGACAAGTCCTGTCAGGTAGAACACAAATCCAAACTTAGTGTTTTTCGCCTCTGCGATGTAAACGATTAAGTAAATGAGAAAATGTTATATGTATATTTATTTGTACACTTATGGGGAAAAACGTACACATTAGAGTAAAATGCTTCATACTTAAGATACTAATTTTATATAAAAATAACTGAAGAAAAACATTCTGACAAGAAATATAATCAAAAATGAATTCTAATTATTAAGATGAAAAAAAAATAAACCTGTTGTATGAGTAGAGCTCACTTTTCGAAGGTTCCGTACCCATTTACGTATATACAAGTATAAAAGTTCAATCAATGAGGATTTTTTTTAAATTATTACACATTAATACTATACGTACTTTCACCATAATAATAAAAATAATGTTTTAGCATCCAGGAGAGCATTAATAAAAGTAAGGGGAAAATTTTTCAAAGGAAACAATAGATAATCATGAATCACGTAGAAGTACTATTTATTTACGTACGTAAGGCTCACAAAATCTGAAAGAAGTAACCTATTCACTATGGACTTTTTATTTGATAGTTCTCAGCGGAACAAACAAAATTATAAGTGGTTCCAAAGCACGACAAACAGAATGATAACGATTTCAGCACTCGGAAACCCTTTCTTCCATTATATACACCATAATGGAGAAAAGGATTTCCGAGTGCTGAAATCGATACAATATAACCCATATTACCGAAAAGTTTATGCGTATGTCCTACAAAACTTAAAACTAATTTGATTCGAACCGGATAATCATTGAAAGGCCCCATAGAATGCTATCTACTGTTTTTAGTTATATCAGAAAAATATTTCTGTAGGTAAACACAAAAACCGAATATTTTTTTAAAAACTAGCAAGATCCGTCACCGTCAAGGCCGTTCTGCGGAAAGCGTGCGTGCAAGAAAGGTGACGGCCGCGTTGATACCGTTGCTATAATAGGGTATTTGACAATTAAAAAAAATCTTTATTAAAAAAAACCTTGTGATGAAAAAATAATGCATATAACAAACAATTAATCAAAATTTCTAAAGAAAATTGTGAATTTTGTGTTCATTAAATTGAGAAAGTTATTACGAATTTAATTTCCACACAAAAAATTAAAAAAATATAATATGCAATATATAATTTAAACGAAATATTTAACGATATATTAAAATATTTAATAAATTCCCTTATAATGAACGCTAAGTACAGGCGAGTGACGTCATAATCCAGTAGTGTTTTGTATGGGGCGTTTTCGCGCGAATCGTAGTACATCAGTTTTTAAGTCGTTATAACTTTGTAATGAAAAGCCCTAGGTACGATATAATTAGTTCAACCGTTTTTAATGGTATTAATTATTCTATTTTACCTAATACCATATTACGTTTTTAACAATTGAAAACCTAGAGGTTACTCTTTTCTGTTATTATGACAGAGAAATCTACCACTCTCGATGCGAACTCCTTCACTTATGTTTGTGACATAATATGGGGTTGTTATATTTAGTATTGAAATGTGACTGTGTAATAATTTTATTAGTGTAATTCACGCATTGCTTCATTTTAATGAAAGTTTTATATGACTGAATTTTCGCCACACGGCTCGGGTCGTGCACTATGTGAATATTAGCTATCAAGTATTCCACAGGCGTAGGAAAAATGACTCGATTGCCTATATCTATTTTATTTATTAAACAATTTTTCTTTTAGCATTTACTAAATTGCCACTATGGCGATTTTATATAACAATTTTTAAATGCCTAGTTTTAAAAATAGAGGGGAGGGCAGTCCTTTTCGATAGTTAGGAGACTCTTAACTCGCATAGGAGACACCGTAACAAAAATGCATGTAATATTTTAAATTGCATTTTGAAAGACCTTTTCTACGATGATTTCCATTCCCAAAAAGCATTTTCACACCAAAATTTTGATACAGGATAGGTCCGAAAAAAATAACAGTTTCATTGGTATAATTTATCAACGTGTTTCTTAAAATTATCATTACAATTGGACTTAAAAGAGTTACTACAATGCTGTGATTTTGGGGATGGACAGTTGAATTTAACAAAATTATAAGCATTCCGTTTGTCGTCATTCGAATCGTCAACAGTGGCGTGCAGTGCTTTTTGAGTAGGGCAAGCTACAAAGGGATATGCGTGCGCGCAAGCTTCCGCGTCTCGGCCGCACCCCGCGCCTTCCCTCCTGCATGCGCACGCGCATATACGCATCGAAATGTACAAATGTTGTTTATTGAAATGTTTTTATTTTATTCTTATCAAAATTATTTTTATCAAAGCTCTTACTAATTTAATTCTTGCCAATTTTGTGCTTCCTGCTTCATTTTCTTATCATTTTTGACGATCAAAGTTAAAAAACGAAACCGCATAAACACATATATTAATGCAAGTAGTATTAAATTGTGAAATAAACATCGAGAATCACTTCATCCACAGGCTTTGAAAAAAGCTTGTTGATATAAATATGTCTGTCAGTCAACATTTATAAGGAATTACGTACTTAGGAAGTATACGTATTATATTTTAATTCAGTGATGTACGATATTTATTTATAATTTATTAAATTGATATATGCATTTTATTTATGTTAATAAAATTGTTTATATATTTTTTATTTATTCATGAAGACAAAAGGTTAAAAATTATTTGTATTTTGAATCTAAAAAAAAAGTAAAAGACGGCTTTTACTAAAAATGTTTTGAAATCTCATCTTAAAACGTAGATTTTTTTCTTTAAATCCGTAACTAACTTCTTTTCAATTGTTATTATACCTAATACCGAGAGTCTTTCTTGCCTGTGCGTATTTCTCAAGTATGTGGGAATACGTTTTAAAGTTGAAGATGATTTTTCAGCAGCAGCGGTAGAAGGATTTTTAAAATTGATTTACATAAATTAAAAGTTTCTGAAAATGCATCTAATATATAGGTATGTTTCTTTGTATATTCATATAAATTTTAAATATTCAAAACGGGAAGTTCGATAAATTATCGATAAATTACTTTCAGTTCACCTTTTAATTTTATAAAATCAAACATTTTCGGATAACTGACTTGTAACGAATGGAAATGACTTTCGGGGAATGATTTACTATATTCGGAATATTTATTTGAATGTAACAATTCAAGAAAGGTTTAAGGATTCAAATGATTGAACTCATTCATTAATTTGCTTTAATATGATATCTATTATTTCTCTAAATATCCTGCTATAATACTCCTTGGAACTCAAATTAGTTCGCATGTTTCTTGGAATGTTCCGATACAAGCGCAAATACTGCATCATAACTATTGGCAAACTGTGTATTTAACTAAATTTTGAAATCGTTTATTGTTTTCAGAAAAAAAAGCTATATTTATTGTTTTACTTTGGATAACTTTAAATGTTACATCAGTATGAGCAAATATTTGAGAAAAAATGTTTAATTATAAATTAAATTCAAAATCTTCTAATTTTGTCAAATATTAATCGACAAATGATAAAGACTCTTTGTCCCAGCTGTCAGGTTACATTTTACGGTCTTAAATGTATTTGTAAAATCTATTCTATGTTCGTGTTCGGTATTTAATATACGAGAATTATATTGCCTCCTTGTATAGGAAACTGAAGTAATTCGTCGATGTGCAATCTCGGCTGTGAACGTCGTTTCGTCTTCTTGACTAAAAAAGGAGACTAATATGTTGCGATGAGCTAAATACGTTTTATACTCCGCAATATCATCTACGGATTTTGATTAAACTACATTAAGAATATGGGCATCACAGGGTACAAACATTGCTAAAGGATATTTGTCTCGCACTTTTCTCTCAACACCGTTTAACTCCGGTGACGTATCGCGGCACCATCATAACACTGCGCTGCTAATTGCATTGCTATTATATACTTATATATTTGATGAAAAATGTGGTCACTTTATATTTGTGCCGTTCGTTTGCAACCAATGTATAGAAAACCAAGGAAAGCTCTTCAATACGATTATTTGATACGTATCTTACTATAGCTGTGAGCTGTTTGTTCCCTCCTACTAACCGGCGTTTTGTCTATCATTATTGAAATAATTTAAGTGTGGGTAATTTCTGAACTAATTTCGTCAAGTACAACGTCAGCCACGGAATAAATTAAATAATTTTGAATTCGCCCCAATAGCGCTGAAAACGACACTGAAAATGTATATTGAAAATGTGTCTTAATAATGGAATAATAGACACTCAAAAACAATAAACTCTCGCCGTAATTACCCCGATTTACACAATTATTATTTTCATCGTGACCACGAAAAGGTAATTCTTGCTTATCTAAAACTATAATAGAATCTTTTAACATTTTTAAAATATTTCTATTTCTATCTACCCTTTCATTATGTTCCCGATTCGCAATAGCTAGTCGCCCGTCGTTTCAAATATGCGCGAAGAACAAGATAAATTTTCAATTAAATTTTTTTTTTCGAAAAAATAAATTGGAAAATCCTACCTTTAATCGCATAGTCAACATTGCAACATTAGGCCATTTTTTATTTGCTTTCACAAAAATAAAGCAATAAAATATTAATTTTAGTGGACGAAGAAAACGGATCACACAGTAAGTAATTCTCTGACAAAATATTTTGAATATATTTGGCGCTAATTTTGTAGAAATTCATTATAATTTAATTTTTCACAACGAAATTAAACTACGTGATATAGTATTATTTCTACTTTATTTAAATTCTTTACCACGATTGTTATTTTTACAAATTACCCACCTGAAGATGTTGTCGTACAACGAAACCTAGGTCGTGGTAAAGATTTTTAATAAAGTAGAAATAATACTACATCACGGAGTTTCCTTTAGTTGTGAAAAATTAAATGACAAAATATAATATGTAAAATATAAAACCGGAACACTATCAAAATTATTTATAAAATTATTTACGAACGATATAATCACTAAACTGACAGCAGAGATCGTTATAATAACGCAATGAGCCCTTGTTTCAGCCTTAATATAACCGAGGTAATCTCGCAAATTCCAGCTTATTTTAAGAGTAGAAACTGAAGTTTGTATGTTTTATTTAAAATTGCACGTAACGTTAGCTTTGTGCGTGCGAACTATAAATCATATATTAAAGTGTGGAATTCGCTTCAATATGTTTAATTTTATAAATATGTTATAAAGGGCAAGCTACGTGTAATTGCTTATAAGGCACTGCGCGCCACTGATTGTCAAAAGAACTAGAAATTTTAAAATTGGGTTTAAAAAGTATCTTAAACTTGTTGAATAAGCAAATACATAAGTTGGATTATATAGCGAAAAAGGCGAATAAAACGAATTTGTTATATAACTACAGCAATATAGTTAAGTCTGTTTCTAACTAATGATTTGTTACATAGGTTTAGATAAACATACAAGTTTTTGTAACAGAAAATGCATATATGATAGCATGTCATCTGTATATATTTAAAGATAAGAGGAAAAACAATTCTCCAAAGAGTTTCTCGCTACAAATAAAAATGTGATTCACCCATAATATACTTCGGGATATTTCGCTTACTCAACGGCATTATTAATCCAAGGATCCTTTGAACTCTCCACAAATATTAACCCAATGGTTTCCTAGTGCCCGAAAATTCACTTCTTTTTGTGGATTTTAAATACTGTGTAATTCTGCAATAAAATATCTCTAGTCCTACACGAAAAGAGCGATCAAAGTGGATCTTTACAAAAGATACGTTAAAAGTAGCGAAATACAATAACGTATACGCGGCTAGTAGATTCACGTATCGCGGGCGGGGGCGCCGTATGCTCCCTTTGTGCGGCGGTTCCCACGAACTTAATCGGCCACCAGTTGAATAGCGCCGCTGCCGCGCGAACCTCGACCTAGACGACGCTCGCACGAGCAACAAGTGTCGCCCGGCGTGCGGCGGCATGTTTGCTTGCGATGTGATATTAACAATTCGCCGCCTTCGTGCCTGCGTTGCATGTCATCTGTTAGACATATTTAGATCGAGACCGGCAGACTGCCTGCAACGATATGTAGTTGCTTGAACTTTGACTTCCCGGTTTGCGTGAATGTGGCTCCGTACAATTTTAATACGCAAATCCGTACAAATTTAATACGCGAAAGTTTAAAAAAATAATGGAAAAGTGAAAAAAATTTCATTCCTGTATCATATAAATGTTTTCAACTTATTGATGCCGGTACTTTATGTATTGTTTTGTGCTTCGATATGTTGCAAATAAAAATATTTCTACTTTTAAGGAAGTAAGTTAATAAAGATTATAAAAATAAACGAAGAATAAGTTAATAAAGATTATAAAAATAAACGAAGAATAAGTTAATAAAGATTATAAAAATAAACACTACGCTGTCGTTTACCGCAATCACTACATGATTGCGGTAAACGACAGCGTAGTATTTACGACTTATTTAAAAATTGAGCACAGTGGTTAAGGTGGACTCTTGAAATTGTAATTTTATTTTGTATGGGTGATAAATTTTTGTAACAGTTCGCAATTTTTTTGTCGCTAATCATTGTGGATGCACCATTATTATTATAACTTTACTATTAATTTTTGCCGTGGTTTTGATATTTGACTGTTTTTAATTATAATTAATTAACGGCCAGTTTGCGATCTAAAAATATTGAAAGTGATATTATGGTAAAATTGTATTAGTTTTCTAAAATAAATAATTGTAATGATAATCTTTAAGAATCTGGAGAGATATGGAAGGGACAGGTATGGAAGGAAACGTTTTGGAAATCATACTTTTGCCTCGTAAGCTTTATCGGTTTTATTACGTTTTTTTTAGTCTAGAAAATACACTAATGCATGTTTACATTAGTTTCGAACGGAACTCTGTCATTGAGAGCATAGTGTATTTTTCAAGTTAGCGTTTTTTTACTCACCTTATCCAAAATTGTTTAATTGCGAAAGATTTGCCGTGATGCGCTTCGGTTATACTCGACGCTAAGCTGAGTACGGCCGAACCGAGCGGCCAAGTTAATAAGTAGATATATTTTTATTTCGTCACTTTACCTTATGTATCATCGGCGCATCGGTAAAGAACTGGATTAAGTACTGAACGCAATATCGTGTCTTTATGGTATATTCATGCTTTTATGGTATATTTATAAAAATGTTATTTATAATGTAATAAGTCAAATTTTACAAACAAACAAACTTTGACTTTACATATGTTATAATATATGTAAAGTCAAAGTTTGTAATTAAGACGTATATTTTCTCTTTCACAAATGTATTCATTTATTATGTTGTACATTTTGTATGTAATTACAATTTTTTTATAATCAGTTGAGCGTATTTGTATGCAAATAATATATCATTTATTTTTATATTATTTGGTGTCCACTTTGAAGTGGATAAAATATGATCAGTTGGACGTGCACTGCATTGTTTTTGTTGATTTACGTGTCTCCGTGAATATAAAGGTAGTAAACGACACTATTAATTTTAATTATTTTTGTGTTTTTTTTTGTTCTCAACGCTATTACTTGTTTATATAATACGTAAAATTATGAATTTAATTTCTACATTTTTTATAGCAACGACTGGCTTTACACACAAAAACTTTTAAAAACTCCGCGACAATTGAGTCCATAAAAATACATTTTATTAGTACCTGCCCGTCACTACCTAGTCTTAAGTAGTAGCTGGACAAGTTTGAAGTGCGTACAATAAACATATTGACAAGTGCGGACTAACGGACACGGGACAGCCGCCAAGACACCCCCGGCGGATCTCCCTTAGGCCCCGGGAGACGACCTCGCCTTCGAAATTACGGAAGCGCAAATCTGAGCGGATCACATTTTACGCATTTATTGAGGCTTTGTATAGGCCATATCTATAGGCGTCGACTATGCTACACGTACATAATAACATACTCTTCCCTAAGTCGACAATAAGAAATGTGAAATTTGTATTTATTTAATTATATATAAATTGTATTGTTCACAAGTAATGATAAATATGCACGGTGTGTGAATTAATTTTACTTTGTTAACCACGAAATAATTTTAAGTTTACTTGTTTTAAAACAAAATTTATTTATGCCAAGGTTATTTAAACATTAAATAGAATTCGGGCGTTAAGAAACCAGGTTACGTATATTATGCTTCTTCATTTTGAAATCCTTTAACAAATTTCGATCTTGTTATTCTGTTTTAAGCAATTCTTTACATTTGTATAGATGTCATAATTATTCTCGATAAATATCACGGGAAACATATAAATTGAGAACTGGAGATATTCCCATCCGAACCTGCGGTATATGTACGTTTAGCGCTTTCTATAGGCTGGAAAAGATGGTGTTTTGAGTTCAGTAAACTTGATAAAGTCTATAGGGTAACAGACAATTCGTTCAGTTATTTTAAATGATATTCACAAGTTATATTTAAATTAGAAATAGAATGGATAAAAGAAAAATGAAAGCTTTCCAAACGCATGTTTGAAAAATTATGAATTTGCATTTGGTCGGGATGATTCAACTTAATAACCCGTCAGATTTAAAGTTCATACTCGTTTTTCCAATGAAAAAACAGTATATTATTTTTGACGCATTGATAAATATAATTTGTAATCATTAACGACTGCTATCGTCTTACAATACTAAGAAATTATTTTATACGAGAATACTTTCAAGTAAGCTCCGGTAATGATAGGAATCGAACATTGAATACGGCTTCAGTAGGTGGCACCTTAGTCGGGGCCGGCGAAAGAGCAAATATCCCCTCCGCGCGGCCCGATCCGACGGCTCACTCGCGCGTGATGTATCGGCTTGACATGTTGCTGTGACGACGACACTCAGCCAGCCTACTCTTATATCCTGCTCTACTCTTGATGTTATTTTAAGATCGATTTTAGCATCAAATTGGACGTAATCATGTTTAAATACGAATATATACTGTTTATCTTTATTACTTATCTACTGACATTCATTAATGATTCCATCACTAATTTTATTCAGCTATCTGTTAGTATACAGAGACATTCGTAATTTTTTGTTTTTTTATTCATAACTTTATCTGCGGATCACTTTATTTTTCCAAATTAAAACTTGTGCGATTATATTTATACACATATATGTATATTATACACACACACACGCACGCACACGCGCACACATGCACGCGCACACATAGACACACACACATACACATTCACATATGTATATGTAATGAAGTCTGGATAAGGTCATGGTCACCAATAATTAGGCATGACCGGAACTCTGGATAAAATTGATAGTTCAAGTTCCTGAATCAATATTATTGTCTGTTAAGTAATGCTGTTCGTTATCAAATATACTGGCTTGCACTAAAAATAATCTCTAGAAATAATTCATATTGAGGGAACAAATCACGTTGATCGATAGTTACTGCGTTTTATGTCCGGCCATCTAATTAGAAAAAATAGTTTTTACGTATTTAATTTGAAAATTTTAAAAAGAAAATACTTTTCCCATTTTGGCGCTATTCTTGAATATCACATTGTTAACGTGGAAATTTTCATCGTAATTTTTAAATTAAATATAGGTCGAAATGGGAGTCATGACGCATCACAATGCGAAAAGTAATAATTAGTTTCTGTCGAGGTGGATGGCCATATCGCAAAACAAGCAGGTCATTTATATTGTCCCAAAAATATGGTTTATAACGGAGTAGCTATATTTCAAACACGTAATAAAACTAAACGTATTCCCGGAAAGAAAAGACTAAAAACAACCTGGCAAGAAGATCGTAGGAAGATCACAATTATAGAAAAGACCTTTAAAAGGTTTCTCATTGATTATAGGATACTTTTCTTGTGGGCTTGAACCGGTGTATCAGCAAAAACAGTTCAACGGCGACTAGTAGAGGCACAGTTGTTCGGAAGAATTGAACGAAAAGTTCCATTACAAAAAAGGAACATAAACTAGCACGGTTGGCGTTTGCTAAGAAATATGAAAATACTATGACATCGAATTCGAAACACCTCTCAACGAAGACAATATAGTCCTTTAAAAGCAGAAATGACCGCGAAATAGGTCAGGAAGCAAGTAAAATACGGAAGTGGCAATAAAAAGTTGGGGCTGTTTCTCGGCCCTTGCGCTGAGACCTGTAAATAAAAATTGAAGCCACTCTGATTAATAGCAACACAAAGAAATATTATATGGCAGTTTCAACATGATAACGGTCCAAAATGGACAGTCCAGTCCATCAAATTTTCCCTCGCAAAGAAGTCCGTGATGGCACTAGATTGGCTCGCAAATAGCCCAAATCTAAACTTTATAGAGCACTTGTGATGCAAAGTCAGGACAAAAGTTGCCGCTCAACGCTCTATAAACCGCTTTATGACATTTACTAAGGAGCTTGGCACAACATTTCTCTAGAAACATGTAGTCATTTGAAATTGTCGAAGCCGCGGCGATGTCAAATGATAATATCCAACAATGACGACAACGCTGTGGATAGGTAATATTCTTCAATGTCTTTAACAGAAAAATCGAACCATTTTTCGAAATTCGTGGCGGTTCTGTAGTTATTAATTTCAAAGTTTTTGGAAAATTGATTACCATATTTGCCACATTTTTAATCTTATACCAGTGAATTATTCAACGTTATCAATAAAAAAATCTAAATGTTTTTCTATGAAACCCAAAACAATTAAAGGTTTAGAACGGAACTTATATTGTTATCTAATTTATAAATCAGTTAATGATTACGTGTTTAACAATCAAGCGAACCAACGTATTTTTTTTCCAAACTGTTATAATTTTTTCTTTCGCTGAATTTATATAAAATTGTTTTCACTGTTTTCTTTAAAATCTATATACATAATATTGCTGATTTTTGTACTGATTTATTTGTGATACAGTTGGCTAGCCCAGCTTTTTCTCTTATAAAAAATAACCGATACCAAGGATTTATTTATTCTAATTAAATATAGGGCGCTCGAATTAAAACCTTAAAATATTTTCTCCAGAAAAGACACCCAAATTATGTCAAAGTTAAATTCTAGTTTACGGTATTTATTTATTTATTAAAGGCGTCAACAGTTTAGTTCACACCCAGTATTAGTATTTCAATGTGATTTAGTCAACTACAGAACTAAACGACCCAATCGCCTAACATACTCATAAAAACGCGTATACTGGATAATCTATAATAATTAGTAACTTTATAGTAGATTTTCATGTTGCTTGCCTTATCTTCCAACATTAATTGAATGTAGCTGTAATGGTTTAAAGGTTAAATTTAAAGATGCTTTGCTCGGCACACCATGACTCTTTTCACACAAATCGTAGATGCTAATTACCCCCGCATTCTAAAAAGATATTATACGGGCATTTCTACTTTTTCATCGATCGATCGCAACCGTTAATATTTTAAATCGGTTTAAAGTTCAATGAAAAGTGAAAAATAATCGGTATCGAAAACCGCATAACCTATTTTGTTTGTCCTAATTATTACTATAGTAAATCAGGTAATACTACAATTTTCTTTAGTATTCAAGAAACATTTTTGGAATATGTCATAAAGCATCATTATCATACATTGACTAAGTAATCTGTTTACACAATGACAGTTCGAGCGACAGTTACCCGTCGTGACAGTGCTTATCACTGTTACCAACTGTTGCCAGGTATACACTTTACGACAGTTACTGTTATTGGCTGACTGCCACCGTCGCGCTATCAAGCGCGGCTAGATAGTTGGTCATACTGTCACGGCATAGCGTGCCCTCAACGTCAAAAAGGGAAACTATCATTTTCCAGGCTTACGGTATGTTTTTGTTTCGTTTGTTACCTGTTGCTTCATAGAGAAATTATGTGTCCGATTGGTGTTATATTTTTTCCGTTTGGTGTCTATATTTTTTTGAGTTATTTTCTATTTGAATTATATAATGAATAACATAGAGGCATTTCTGGAAGCTTGTTTTTTCCATTTCTTCCTTTTCTTTATCTATTTCCCCGTCCAAACGCTCCTGGCTTCTCTTTTATTTGTTTTTCATATTTAAATATCTCTTCAAATACTACTGCCGCAGCTTTTAATAGTTTTGCATTCATATCAAACTATAAATTATTTCAAAAAAGCTAAAAGAATTCAAATAAATCTAAAAAAAAGCAAGCAGCGCACTATATCTTTAAAGATTTCCGAAAATCAGAAAAAAACAGTTGTCACATGTGCTGCTGTCACGGGAATAACTTCATCGTATATATAGACGGACTTCCACATTGTCATCACAGAATACGACGACTGCTGCCGCGACAGCGACTATCGCACGAACTGTCATCGTGTAGACGTACCTTAATTAAGTAAAAAGTGGAGAAACGAAGTGATGTACACATGAAATAAAAGATGGCGTTGATCATAGCGCTTGATCGTATTGCTTAGTATGCTTATAATCTATAAAATTTACTCGATGAATTATTTTTTACGGCTTCATTCTGTTATCACTTTGGGGTAACAGAGTTATAATCACAATATAACAGTAGTTATTTCCTTGTTTTATATTAAAATGGAACTATATGGGTATAAACATGTGTATTGTTTCATTCAAAAACGTTATTATACGTCTAACTGCTACTAAAAATTAGCGGCAATATAGAGAAAAGAGAAATCAGACTCCAAGACGAAAATGGAAAGCAAAAAGAAAAGAATTATAAAGCTATGTTAAAAAATAGTAAAAATATCACACTAAGGAAGTTGTCGAAAACCGAACCTTATCTACACGAACACTAAATATTTTTTTAAAAAATAATGTATGCACGAGGAGTTATACCAGATTATAATTCAATTAAAAAAAAAATCATCTGCGCTCTTCTAATACACACTAAATATCAAACGGGTTGAGAACCAATATAAATACAACTTATACAAGTGTAATCAATATAACGTAAATATCATACGTACTATTATGTTTTATTAAAGCAGACGTGATAAACGTATTTCAGATTAGTTGTCTTTCTTCTGCATTGGAACTTTTACGGGACTTCGTTACTTCATATCTTGTGCTATTTCGCACTTGGGATTAAAGGTTGCAAAACATATACTTCCATGAGTAAGGATGCGATGATAATAAACCTGTTGAAATCGAAACTCCGAGCGAAAGCCTCACTTTAACAAGAAGTTGCGGCTAACGTGATATCTGCTTTATTAAATTGGTTAGTGCACCTCATTTTCGTTTTCAAACATAGGGGTATTTTGGACGAGAAAATATGGCGAAGTTTGCTGCCCAAGCTTTGGTTGGATTCACCAATTGAACTCTTTCTCGAAGTTGAATTTGCCTTATGTGAATATTTGTCCTAGGTATACATAGCGATCAGTAACTTTGAGAGTAGCGTTTCTAACTTGTACATAGGTATATGTAGATGTGATCTTTGTCTTGTCGTGTTCATTTTAAGACCTGTATTTTGAGTAATTCTGCTTGATACCTGAGCATTGTGCCAAGTTCTTCCAGCACTTCTGACATTATCCACCATCTTCCAACGTGGAAAAGAGTAGTAAAAGTCTTAACACCTTTCTGCGACTGGTCGATTTCATACTCTGGCACTGTAGTCGGATTGATATGGTGACTTTACTGTGCAAACATTAACACCTCTATATATCTATGGTCAATATGGCATCGCTGAAGGATTGAAACACGACTCAGATTTCGATAGAGTCGAAGGCTTTCTCATAGTAGTCCAAAAAGACAATAGACATAGTATACTCCTCGAACTTTTGTATAAGCTATTGAACAGACTGGAAGTCGTCAAACTTGCGCGCGAGTTGCAGCGTAATGACTCTGGTAAACAGCTTATAGACGTGGCTTAGGAGAGTGTTGGCGTTATAATTCTTCAGTAGAATATTTTCGCCCTTTTTGAAGAACAATATCACCCACAACTAGTTTACGATTCTGGTGCAACGCCCTCGAGTTTAATGGAATTAAAAATCATCTGAAGGAATTGTATTACTGGTGTGCCACCTACTTTCAGGAGTTCAGAGGTTATTCGATCATTATTCGATGCCTTGTTGTGTTTAAGAGCCATTGCGAAGAGCCTCGGTAATGCTTGCATCTGGAATGTCTTCAGAATAAGGTCAGGTCACCTTGGCTCTTGCGTCACATTGGTCGTGTAGTTGACAAGTTCTCGTGATGAAGTAAGTATATAACTGTTTTTAGAATTTCTCGATCTCCCTCAAGATCTCTGATCTCGACGAAACTATGTCGCAGTTGTCAGTCTTCAGCTTTGTCAACTGCTACTCAATGGAGAGATCTCTTGGTTACACTTTGGAGCCTTTACCCGCTCAGTTGATTCTTCAATATATTTCACATTAAAGACACGAATCTCGTGTCGTATGTGTTATACTTGGAGATTTGTTCATTTAGCAGTGTCGATTGAAGACTGCAAGTTCGTTTTGTTGCATTTCGCCATGGGTTCTAGTGTTTGGTCTGAAAATTTTCTTGTTCTTTTGGTGCGATGAGTTTTAATGAATAAATCGTTTTAAAACCCATTGTACGAACAGTTTCCACCAGTGTGTGTTTCAAATGGTCTATTAGCATGCATAGGTCTAAACACTCAAAATGATTGAAGATTTCAATTTGAAAGCCTTCTAAAGGATTTTCAACATCAAACTAGCTTGGGCTGTAAATTTAATGTAATCACGGGGACATCATTTAATACCTGCCAGTTGGTCGTCAGGATGAAATCTATTTTGTTTCTAGTTGTACCATTTGTGCTAACCCAGGTCCGGTTTCTGACCATCTACTTTATGAGGAAAGAGTTCATCATAAAGTTGTTCCTTCTCCAAATACCTTACAATCGTTGGCCCCTAGGATTCCTCTGCCCATAACCAAATTTCTCCACTTTCAGCTCGTATTCGTGCATGTGATTTACACACAGCAATTAGAATATTCGTAACCAGCAATCTGTCCTATTTGTATCTTAACAAAATGATTCGGGAAGATATAAATAAACAACAAAATTTAAAATGTCACCAAAGGAGTAGAAAAATCAGGGAATATTGAAGTCAGGATCAAGATCTAAAAAGGGCTTATAACCCGGTCAAAAAATATTCGCCGTTTTTGTCTTATGTTCGTTTACGGCCGTCTTCATTTCTTCGTCACTGGAAAATCTCCGTCCTCGGAGGTCTTTTTTCAAATTTGAAAAGAGGAAATAATCTGTAGGGGCCAGATCTGGACTATAGAGCGGGTGGTTGCTTTTTTCAAATCCTGTCTCGACGTAGGCACGCTTTGCAACTCGCGCAGTGTAAACGGGGGCATTGTCTTGCAAAAACAGGACTCCTTTCGCCAGTTTGCCTCTCCTTTTCTCCTCAACCATTTGACACACTTTTGTCAACAATGCGGCGTAATAGTCTCCATTCATGGTAGTATTTAGGAAGATAGTCGATGAACAAAATTCCTCCACAATCCCAAAAAACAGTGGCCATGAGCTTGGACGCCGATCTTTCCACTTTGAACTTCCGTGGCGGCTTTTCTCCCTTTTTTATCCACTCCATTGACTCCTGTCGAATCCGTGTTTCATCAACAGTGACAAGATGAGAAAAAACATCGTCAGGATTATCGGCACAGATGTCCAAAAACTCCTGCGAAGTTGTGACTCGATGCTGCTTGTCCAGCGGCGTGCGCATTTTCGGTACCCATCGCGCGCATACCTTTTTCATGTGCAAATGATTATGCAAAATGTCGCCGATACATTCCTGATAATGCCCATGGCTTCAGCTGTCTGCCACAACTTGATTCGCCGATCTTCGAGAACAAGTTTTTTTCACTTTTTAAAGTTTTCTTCGGTAACGGTGGTGTTTGGGCGTCCCGAGCTGGGATTATCTTCGAGTGACTCCCTGCCGTGTTTGAACTCTCGGCTCCAACGTTTTACGATCGCAAATGAAAGTGCAGACTTCCTATAAACTGCGGACATCTCTTCAAATATTTCTGTTGTTCTTTGTAAGGAATTTTATGACAGCTCTGTACTCCAATTTTGTGCAAAGTTAAATGATGTTTGATTTGGCTCCTGCATCGGTTTAATCGATAAAGTGAGAAGTTATGTAATAATATGAAGAGTACACGATATATGACCAAATATTTGCATAATAAATGTGACTTTTTAAATTTGTTGACATAAATAAATTTAAAAACAGTCATCTTCTTTTTTACATTTTGACACGAATGTTTCCTCGACCCTTATTTCAGACGTCGAGAATTGCATTTTAATTAGTTTATTTTAATGAGTATTCCACCAGACCGCTTCTGTTTTTATTTTACATTAAGCGTTTGGAATTAACTTTATTAATTTATGAGTGAAATCAAATTTCTACAAATATTTTTGTTTTTGCGTGAACAATATCGCGCGGATGTTAGTGTCTTACGACACACTTTGTTTTGTACAGACGAACATGCTCGTAGCGTACAAAACCGTGTAAAATTGAACTAGACTATAATGTTACTGAATTGAGAAGACCAAAATAGGAGAGTTAAAATATAAATTGTATAATCTAATCAATCGAACGACGTATCTTTTGAATCGCTTATGAATATTGCCTTTCGGATATAGACGGTGTCCGGAAATAAGTATCGAAAAAAGAAAGACATTATTTATTTACTGAAAAATAGTTGATTTTCGTTAAAATAAAATTTAAAAGATGACTTTTATTTCAGAAAATTTAAAATAATATTCATAATTATTTGTCATCTTTTTCGTACACACAATATTCAGCACCGCTCAGGGGTATAATCCGCGAATACCTGCGAAGACATCTAGCTGCCCGGGTAAGCAACGCACTCCAGGCAAGTATTGCGTGTGTTAAAAAGAGTTATGTGTAGTATTTTTTTGCACTCAATTAGAAAAAAGGCATGTTTTACATTTTATTTCAACGACAATTTATTCATTTATACCCAACTAATAGCGTCCTTCTTTGTTCGACACTTATTCCCGGACATCGTGTATAAGCGCTCGAAAATGTTTTCTTGCATCGTACTGTGGCTAATTCCGAGAAGGATGTAGTTCTACATTAAAAGGAAATGTTAGTATTCTGTTTTTTCTTTCTTGGGTTTTCTGTTGTGAACATATTCGTTATATTATATATTATTATATATTATATAAAGTTGTGAACTGATATCAAAAAGTTCTACAAAAAAATTTAGTACATGTTATTAATTTCAAGGGCATTTTGAAAGTTTTCTGATGTTATGTAATGTTTATCAGCTATTATTTAAATATAGGTCACTCACTGATGAGCTATAATTTAAATATAGGTCACTCACTGATAAGCTATTATTTAAATATAGGTCACTCACTGATAAGCTATTGTTTAAATATAGGTCACTCACTGATAAGCTATTATTTAAATATAGGTCACTCACTGATGAGCTATTATTTAAATATAGGTCACTCACTGATAAGCTATTATTTAAATATAGGTCACTCACTGATAATCTATTATTTAAATATAGGTCATTCACTGATGAGCTATTCTTTAAATATAGGTCACTCACTGATGAGCTATTATTTAAATATAGGTCACTCACTGATAAACTATTATTACATCTTCTATTTTATGCGACAATAGAAACGAGTGGGAAATTAAACTTTCATTAAATCGAGCCAATGTGTGCATCATACTTATTATTCTGATTGTGATAGCCACAATTTAATATAATTAGCGCCAATCTCGTACTTTATCACAAATATGCTTGGACGATTTCATTTCAACTTTCAATGCTTGGACGATACATTGCATTGCAAAAGAGATTGTTTGTAAATAAACCTGTTTGACATTTAAAATATGGTTGGCACAAATATATTTTCAATTAGTTGACAACTATGAACTACTCTTGTAATCTTTAGATTCATTTAACAAATTGTCATGCTAAATAATATTATAACTATTAATATTGCGCCATTATTTTACTAACTGGAATTGAGAACTTTAAAGGACCAAAATGGAAAATACTTGCTGTCGATCACACAAAACTCAGTGCTATAAAACATTTTGGAAAACTATTCAAAATTCTGACATGTATGAGGACTATATCCATATATGCTATTATATGGGTATAGTCCTATACCCATATATACATATCATTTATTTTGTAATGCTTAGTAGTGAAATAGTTGCAATATATTCGTTTCGATTTGAAATAGATTATATACAGTTGTTTTCCTAGCGTGGCGCTTAAACGAGAAATATATTTTCAATTATTGGCTATTCTTGGTTCGATTCCCGGGTGTTTGAACATTTGCAATTAGATAAACTTAAATTGTTTATCTAATTGCAAATGATTTATTACACCTTGTAATAAAAAAACAATTAAAAAAAATTGATCACGTGCATCTCAGCACACGTTACAGAAGTGAAACTTCTTCGGTTATATAAACCTTGAATTGCAAGTGTAAGAGTTAACCCGCCAGAGAGAGAGAGAGACATTGAGAGTCAATAAATAATATTCTAAAAATCAATTTAAGTAATTCAATTAATCAAAAGATTGAAATGAGTGATGGACTTTTGACACATATAACGGTCAAAAGTGGTGAGCACCATTTGTTTGTTTTCACTCATACATTTCTTGTCTTATTCAATCGTGTTCATCTATCTCTCTCGGTTGTAAACTGTCTTCCGTATCTATTTTATCTTTCCTTATCTACTGTATCTAAGTACCTATTTCCCGTCCTTGCGATTGATTCGTTACATTCATACGTTGCAAAAGTGTCGCAACACATTTCATGAAGGATCATGCGTCCTTAACATTTTACTCTCATCGCGCCCAAAGAAGTTTCACTTAATACATTGAATTTTTTTATCACAAAAAATTAATAAATCCATAGTAAACTATTAACGTGAATACAAGAAAAAGGTTGACAATAACTGAACTGTCATTTCCTTTGTTTACATTCTTTTTGAAACCGAATGAAATATAGGATTTGACCTGAGAAACAACGTAACTATAGCAACGGTCTTAACGCGACTGTCATCTATCTGTCTACAACATGCCAGCGATATGCCTGTATCTTGTGTATGGAAAAATATGAAAAGTCGGCTACTTTACCAGCTCCAATTTAATTAATTTTTTTTGGTTTTTGTAGTTTGAGTTTAAACTTTCCGGTGGCTCGAAGACTTGTTTGTTCCGGTGAATACATTTAAATCAAAAGTCTTCACCAAAACTCTGACAGTGCACATATGTACGATACACACGTAAGTACGTATCCACATAAATGCAGACATTTCCTTTGGAAACATCTTTACTTTTCATCAAACCCCTCCTGGATGCTACCAAAATATTTTCATCTGGATGAAAGTAAAAAAGTAAGACAGGGAAAATATTTCTGAATTATTTAAAAACATTTCATTTGCATCTATTAATTTTTTCACAAGAAACAAATTTATAATAATGATTAGGACGCGGACATGGATGAATATGGACGGCGCGATTTCGAGGAAGTTAAAGCTTCAAACGTTAAGATTTTTATTGGCAGTTTGCAAGAGAAGGTGGTAGAAGTTTCCAATTTTTCAAGTTGATGAATTCTACCTTAACTTCTACCACCTTCTTAAAAATTCACAATACAACTCTGATAAATCAGCTTAATTTTTTTTACTTCATTAAAATTCAAAAACTTTACAAATTATAAAAAATTGTACGATGAGCGTAAATATACAACGGTTATACGTACGGATACTTATGTGTTATCAATGATATTTCATTGAAGGCAAGCGAAACGTTGACGCCAAAGTTGTTCGTACACGTAATTCGCTCCCGTGAGCAATATAATTAGATCTCAATAATATCAGACGCTTTCTGCCTTACATTTGCGGGCTTCATCATACGAACCAATTAATTTTTGACAACTCATAATAATTACTCTATGTCCTCAATTTCTGCTTAGCTTCTAGTCGTTGCTATAAATGTTCGCAGGCATGTACATGTACATATGTGTATGTTGTATTATGTCAATCTGTATGCCACACACGAGCAACTTGTTGGGCCAGAAGACGTAATAGTATAATGAGTCAGTGGTCTAGTTATTAAGTCATAGATGATGATATATAGGTGTCCTTCACTTCGTGTGATTTTCATGTAAAATTAACTGTTTAAGACGTTTCGTTTTTTCAAAGTTAAACTTTTGTCATATTTCGGAGAACCTATCGTATATAGGTCCTCATAAGTATGGCAAAGAAAATTGAGTGAAACACATCAAAGAGTAACCATTTTGGTATCCTATCGTTAGGTCAGATATGCTTTATATTATACACTTTTCAGTGTTCTGTGGCAAAGTTGCCAAAACGGAACAGTTAACTGTGACAGACGAATGGACGGACACTTCCGTGTCCGTCCGTTCGTCTGTTTCTACGCTCATCATTTATTAGAAAGATGTTTAGGTGGTTCCTTGTTAGTGACACGGCATGACAGAATTTCTGCCCGTCCATAATAGTAGAAGAAATATGGTGTGGTTGTGAGGCGACAGTTTTTCTTTTATGGATATGGAAAATCAGTTCGTGTGGCGTGTGTCAATACTATAATACATTTATATTTACATGTATTTATATAATTAATTTTTCATCAATTCTATATTTTCTCAGTATTCCTGTATGTGAGCTGATAGGTCGACAATAACTTGGTGACATCTTTTAGGTTTAAAAGTTTTCACAGTATAATAATAAAATATTTATATTAGTGAAAGATTAAACTCGAAAAAATATAGAGAGAACAATAGGTATGTACTTTTGCTTTTCAATCTGCACACTGGATCTTTGATGTTTTAACGTAACATTATAATATTATCTACAAAATATATGCAAATTTGTACTATTTTCAAGATTGTTTTTTTTTTCTGAAATAATATATTAATGCAAAATTTCTTTTCCAAAGTGAAGTTTTTGTATTTATTGAAATAAAATATGTTTATTGTCTTATGTATAAAAATACAAGGGAACGTCATTAATTTTCAATGGTTCCTTATATAAAAAATACCTTTTTAAATTACAAAAGCATACTGTTTTTGTTAATACGTGCATGTGGCATTTTGACTAATAAACTAATTTTTCAGCATGCTGACTGAAAAATAGAAATTTTCGTACAGTATATTGACTGAAAACAGAAACTTTGTTACCGACCGTCGTAAACGCCGAATACAATCATAAGGATTCCTATTCTAATTGCGCTTGAGTTAAAATGTTTTATTTTACATAATTTCTCCCTTAACAATATATAACATTGAAATTATTAGATTGCCATTAATATTGCAATATCGCATGTTAACCTTCGATGCTTATTAAATGTTAAATTTGCTGTAAAGGAGACAGTTGCTCACTCCTCTAAAAATGAAATACCTATTCAAAAAAAATTTTTTTTAAATATGACATATACATTGAGTATTTTCACTTGCGGCTCGAAACGATTAGACAGAACCTTACTTCTACCTATATTATTCAAAACTTGGAAAACACAATTTTAATGATCTTGATCGCATAATATTTCAAATAGGTCTGTTCGCATGATTACGTAATACTTATAAAAAAGATTACTAGACTGGGGATTTAAAACAAAAGAATTACCTAAAACGTAAACCGCTCATGATTATTCAAACGTGCAGATCTAATAACTTTAGAAAACATAATTTTTGTAATTTATGAAGTATAAGAAATATATATCATATATACTTAATAATTGTCCACATATAGGAAATTAGACTAGCAATTTCTTAACTCATTATTTGCATGGAGCCATTTTTTTTAATTATAATAATAACAGACGTTAATTATTTGTTATGAGCATCGCAAATTTACTATAGAATTTAAAAAATGCTTATGTTGATAAATGCTTATGTTGCAAATATAAATTGAGCAATCCACATAAAAGTCCCTTCATAGGTTATGCATGGAAACAATTGGATCTCCACGTGGAGCGAGCGCTATCTACTTTATTTTGAATTACGCAATGGACATCGGATGTTGCTCTCAACACGTGTGTTTATCGTGTGCGAACCTGATCGGGCAGCTAGCCGCTTCATATTAACGATTGGGTGCCATTGTGTATGCAGTTTTAATGCATTCGTTCTCATCTTTAACGCCTACTCTCTGGTTTCGCTATTTTGCATTGAATTTCTGGCCTTGATTTGAATTGATGCGGCTGATTAGTCACGTGAGTCGATGGAAATAAATCGACTGTTATACCTGTCATGGAGTTACGTATCTCATCACCCTTTCTAGCTGTAATTCAATTATAAGATAGTTTTGACATAAGTCTTGAGATATGGTTTATAAAAGCACGCACTTTGTGAAGAGAAAATTTTGTATCCCTATTTAAGCGTATTGTGCGCACGGAGTAGTGTGAGATTTGGCATAGTTAAAGGCTATATGGAGAAGTAGTTCTGAAAGTTAAAATTTACATATAATATATGCTACAAATATATTAAAACATTCATTGTTTACGTTTATACTGTCAATTTCAAACACATATAGTCTGGTGGCATATTCTTTGCCAAAAGAACCTCAATAACTTAAAAAATTAATGAATAATTGTTAGGAACAGGAAATTTGACCACTGGGCGACCACTAGTAGAGACAATTTCGTCAGCCCCGGACAACTATTTTAAAGAGGGCTGAAATTATAAGAGAACAAAATAAGTAGCCACCTGAACGAATGATTTAAAATATATATATATATATATATATATATATATATATATATATATATATATATATATATATATATATAATGGCTTTTAACTTAATTATAAACGTAATATAATTAAGACGTTAAAATTAATTAAAAATGTATTACTTAAAAAGACAAAATAATTATTTTAATTAGGAATATCCTATGTGCCCTCTCCACTATACTTCATATAAAATGATTTTGACATGAAACCTGTTCAATCTTATCAAGGCTATAGAGCATTGTCGTATTGGTTTATCAAAGTGTAGATAAACGATCGAATAACAGCACTTTATATGAAATGTTGTATTGCATTTTTTTTTGTACATACGCGTATTAAAGCCAAAGCATGGTGTACACTTGATTTGTTTCGAACTATATTTACATAAGCATGCGTACATAGAGAAGGTATGCTGAATGTGTAAATAAATTCAATATTTTTTCTTTTGTGGTAAAACTCGTATAAAAACTTTAAACTTTACTTTTCGCCACAAACAAATTGAGGTGGAAGATGTTTTGTTTTCCACCTTTTAAGAAACTTGCAAATATTTTAAATGTTTCATGATTGTTGTCCAGGGATTATAGTCTTATTTCCATTACAAACAATAACTTATGCTTTAGTAATGTAATTCATTAATTTTTTTTTGTTTCAGGTATGTACTACTGAATTGTAGACGTGATGCAGTAAGTCTTTGTTTATTCAATTCATTATATTTTTGAAAGAAAAATGTTCACCTGATTACAGCCTTTTTTTCAGAGCTGTATCCCAAAACTTTCAATTTCTTCATTCCACTTTATTTTTTAACGTTTTTTATATAATTATTTACAATTTACGTTATATTTCTATTTTCTATTGAGAAAATCATTTAACATTTACTTTATTTTAGACTTAACATTTTAATTTATCGGCTTATAACAAAGTAATAAATTTCACCTTTCTCTACATATGGGACACGTGCGCTCTTACTACGGGAGACATGTCCTGGATTACTTCCAGTCCCTTACAATGACACTTGAAAGTATAGTTAGTGATGTCGTTTATGTTTCATCGGATAGAATTATTATTTAAATTTTCAATGAAAGTTGGTCTATCTAATCTAAATATATTATTTCTAAAAGGTGTTTTTTGGTCGAGCGGCTCGATCTCTTTAACTAGTGCACCAAAAAAATAAAAAAAAATACCCACTTAAAGCTTATGTTTTCTACTTTGGGCGAAAAATATAAAAAAATTCGAAAAAAATCTTTTTGTTAATAAAAAAATTCATTTTTATAACAATTGGCATGAGCGCCATCTGTGGGCGACACATCAAATATCTTAGCCAAATTGTATACTTGGAACACGCTAGATGGCGATATAGTACGAAGACTTCGCACGGGTCAGCTAGTTTACATATAATTTTAATGTGTTTACTTTTTGTAATGATATTTGAAAATTTATAACCTTCAACAAAACCCGCTCAGAAATCCAAACTTCGGAAAACAATTTTAGACGACAAAACATATTGTGCTACGATGTACGAGTTAATAATTAAAAATATGAAGTTTTTTTTATAAAAAATATTAATTTATTTCTACTGAGGTTGTTAGTGATTTAAATATCGCCATTTAACGTACTTCAGTGACTAGGTGCAACAAACCTGCGAGTTAAATTAATTACGAATGCCATATTATGCGTGTTTAACATCCGCTGGATGTTGGGCGAATTCGAAAGCCCTGAACGTTGGGCGAATTTCGAATTTGCGCATCAAGCTGCTATTATTTTAGGGAAATTCAAATGTTATGTGCTTATACTGTCTTCATAAGTTTTTTAATGCAATATAGACGATATAACACTATGGTATATGTCGACATTCATATAATCAGTTTTGTGTGTAAACATATTAAGTACATTTTACGAGACTTATCTCCGAATAATATTCTCATCATTAGGAGGTACATATTACTTGTTACTCACTAAACATTTTCCACTATTTTAACCAAAGCAGACAACGTCTTAATTTGTATGTGAGTAAATTTAAATGTTATATTAATACATTACACCCATTAATACTTAATTTCACAATGTGGCATAGTATTTGTATCTATTATACTCGTAAAGTATTATACCAAGGGACAAAGATGCATATTACTCGTTACTTACAAAACATTTTCCATTATTTTAAACAGAGCAGACAACGTCTTAATTTGTATGCGAGTAAATTTATGTTATATTAATACATTACATCCATTAATACTTAATTTCACAATGTGGCATATTATTTGTATCTATTATACTCGTAAAGTATTATACGAAGGGAAAAAAGGTACATATTACTTGTTACTCACAAAACATTTTCCACTATTTTAACCAAAGCAGACAACGTCTTAATTTGTATGTGAGTAAATTTATATGTTTTATTAATACATTACATCCATTAATACTTAATTTCACAATGTGGCATATTATTTGTATCTATAATACTCGTAAAGTATTATACGAAGGGAAAAAAGGTACATATTACTTGTTACTCACTAAACATTTTCCACTATTTTAACCAAAGCAGACAACGTCTTAATTTGTATGCGAGTAAATTTATGTTATATTAATACATTACATCCATTAATACTTAATTTCACAATGTGGCATATTATTTGTATCTATTATACTCGTAAAGTATTATACGAAGGGAAAAAAGGTACATATTACTTGTTACTCACAAAACATTTTCCACTATTTTAACCCAAGCAGACAACGTCTTAATTTGTATGTGATTAAATTTATATGTTTTATTAATACATTACAGCCATTAATACTTAATTTCACAATGTGGTATATTATTTGTATCTATTATATTCGTAAAGTATTATACGAAGGGAAAAAAATAAACGCAATCAAATGCGCAGTTTTGAGGTTATACTATGTTAGCGATGACACGGGCGGGCGGCGAGCTCAGCCGGGCCCGTGTTTATAAACAGCGGCGGGCGGAGCGGGCGGAGGGGGTATCCAAACAATCACCCCCACGCCAGTCGCCATGGCGACGCGTCCCACGTTCTACTTTTGCTCTTTTCATTCTATACGCGCCGCCCTCGCCTCGCGCTCCTCGCCGCTCCCGTCGAGCCCCCGGGAGTGAAAATAGCCTCCGATATATATGCTTTTTTATTCTCCGCTATTTCTGTGGTCGTACTTTGTAATGTTATACTTATTGCCAATTATTGCGTACGCATGTGAAAAGTTTAAATATTAAATACAAATTGTAGGATCGCGTATGTTATCTCGTAATCTGCCCAATTGCATTTAGTACCAAGTACGATCGATATACCGCTTTAGGATGAATGAAAGAGTAGCAGTGAACTATGGCAAAAAGAACGGAAGATTGCACATCGTTTGGATATTTTCGCAAGAAATGTTATTTTAATTTAATAGTATTGAAATGCTTTGATAATATTTACGCTACCAAGGCCAAGATTATAACTAATAAATAGTTGGAATATAAAGGATACATCTTAATATTTACTAGTCCACGTGTAGCCGCGCGTCGGTTATACGTAGTACAGACACTCAGCGTAGCTCAATACAAACTATGCGATGACCTTGTAGTAGTCTACTGTAGAGTACGCTTTATATTTTCTAGACTGACGTATAAATAATAATCATTCAGAAGTTACACAGTAGGTCCTTTCATGTTTACGTTGTCGCGGAAAATTGCTTCTATCGCTTCGAGGGCCCATTCTGCGTAATGTATGCCTCGTGCTATGTATACATGCGTACCTTGTATCGATTCAACGCGCTTCGCCTGCTATTGCGACTTCTCCTTGAATTATCGTTCTATTATTTCGTGTTTATTTGGCACTGAATAGGCGTAAGTGGGGTTTCATTATACATTTTACATAGTTTCAACGGAAACACGCATTCATCATCTTTGAAAGAGAATAACATTTGATAAATCAAATCCAATACGGTTTAAGCTAATTGTATAATTATTCTTTTTGAATATTTCGTCAATGTATACATATATGTATGTAATAATTATGTACATAATAGTTATGTACCGTATGTTATGTTAATTTTTCAGGCATGCTACGGTCTAATCACTGTAGGTTTCAGATTTCAGATGGCAAAAAACTAATTTACAAATATTTAATTTGCATAATGCAGTTCGAATAAAATATGACTCGGTCGCGGTCACGAGCAAAACAAGTCGACGTAATTGAAATCAAAAACCTACGGAGTCGAGTTGAAAGAATGTGAAACATGAGAAATAAGAGATGGTTGTTTACGACGGACGGTTTGAACAGTGCGCCGCCTTATTGACGACTATTACTTTGTTGATTGTCAACAAATGTGATCCGACCTGCCTCAACACTACGCGCCTAAGGTTGGTCGTATCGCGCCCTCCTTCGCTGCTCGATGCCTGGGATGCGTTGTGGTGTTTCGTCACAGCTTTTATTAGTTCCAGTGAAACGCTACACAATGAAACCTTGCATTACTAATGCATTCTCGTTACTTTCTCACTGTGTCATACATCGACTTGCAATCTCGGTCATTGTATTTTCAAACAGCTGGTGAAATCAGATCACTCTGTTTTTCAAGGGTCAATAATTCCGATTCGATATTATTAATTATAATTGTAATAAAATATTGTATAGATAGATATATTGATTAGATATATTTTTGAATAAATAAAATGTATTACAAATAATTAAAAATTAAGTGATAATGAATTTCTACAAAATTAACGCCAAATATATTCATATAAAATATAGGTAGGCTATACACAAGTAAGTATTTAATTTATGCGATATAATTGTCGATAGCACAAAAATCTAGCCTGCGAGCGTTAAGCCTGTGTGTCGATCAATATTACATATATTACTGTGCTACTATATTTTTTGCAATTGCGATACGTATTGCTCTCCAAACCCAGGGCGATCGATATCAGGTGTTCTGCTCTAGTAAACATATATTTGTACCTATAGTGATAAATACTTACCAATCAGGTCCAAAATCCTGTGCAATACAAAATACGACACATTATTTTAGACTGACACATTGCTCCAAACTCTGATATAAAAATATTTTTAACTAATCTAGAAACTATTGAATATATTTGGCGTTAATTTTGTAGAAATTCATTATTCACAATTAAATGAAACTACGTGATGTAGTATTATTTATACTTTCTTTTAAGTTCTTTACCGCGACCTAGGTTTCGTTGTATTACAACATGACCTAGGTTTCGTTGTGTAATACATCTTCAGACGGGCTATTAGCAAAGATTAAAAAAATCATCTTTGCTAATAGCCCATCTGAAGAACACCTGTAATACAACGTAACCTAGGTCATGGTAAAGAACTTAAAGAAAGTAGAAATAATACTACATCATGTAGTTTCATTTAATTGTAAACTAGAATCGTAAAATAGCCGGTATGTGCGAGTAAGGTTCGGCGTTTTCCTGCTAACTCTAAATATTATAATGTTTATTACATTGTGTGCTATAAAGCTGTTGTGACGTATTGTATTGATATTAATTCCAATCTCATATTTTAATTACAATCATCTTCAAATTTATTCGATTCATTATAATATGTTATATATTTAACCATTTTAAAAATGATTTTGACACAATGTGTCTCACAATTTGAAGTGTATAAAATTTGAAAATTATTGATTTTTCTTTTAAATCAAATTATTTTTCATGTATTAGTTGGTATCAAGTATCTCGATGAATATTACAGTCTCAAAATCTGTTTAGTTATGTTTGAACAAATGTTTCAGCATGATTTTTTTTATGTGACGTAATTCACGCGGTCGCTACAATCCGAACGCTATTTTAATAAAGTCGTTCTATTGATAAAACACTTGTATTTCTTATTGATCTTATGAAATGTATTTAAAAATAAATTAGGTCTTAGATCACGTTGTAGAAAAATAATTATTAATATTTATGTGATTTTCTAATAGGACGGACACAATATGTATAAAGTTGCTAATAATTTATTAAACTATACATTATTTCCGATTCAATACGCATTAAAGCTTCCCCATGTTGATTGCCGACGTACTGTGTGAATATATCATCATTGGCATACCGCGTGCACATATATTCCGTATTCACCATCGGACGCTATTGGATTGTGTGCGTGCGGGTTAAATGTTTACGTGCAATGTGGGCGTCGTCTCTACGTCATTTGATGGCGGCCGTCTCACTCGCTACCGCTGACCGCAAAACGTAGTTTGTTTACGTTCAGTTCGTAACTGTGATCAGTATCAACAACCATTATATCATTCAACTCAACAGTCTGTTCGCGCGGGCACACGCCGACGGCGTCGCGCCTGTTTCGCTGTACGCCTACCGCTATGTGGAGCACACGGCCTTGTTATCCTGCTGACGACGTGACGATATGTTCGATCCTACACTCTTTATTTAGAACTGCACTAAATGACTATTCGTGAGTGGTCAAGAGAAACATCTCCGTATTCTCTGCTTATACTATGAAAAGACTGAGAGCGTAATTGTTTGATGAGAAATTGGATTAGAATTAAACTTGTATTTAAATATGTATAACAAAGTTTATGTAAGTACATAATATGAAATAAAGGTACTTGTCGAATAAATTGGACAACAATCCAAACGTATTATTTATGTATATTGAATACATGGATATTCATCAAAAATATTTTTGAAATAGCATCATAACATACATAAAACTGAAGTTTAATTTCTGCAGTACTTTATTATAAACAATATCTTATAAAGTTTTCTGTACTTTTAAGTAAACAACTTGAATAGTTAGATTTTAAATGCTTTTAATAATACGAATTATAGATTAAAATTTACTCAGCTTCTATTTGAACTAATTAAACCAGACATAATCTGGTTTAATATATATCTATCAAAATTTTAAATACATTTAGGTCACAACGTCTTATTATTAAATACACACTAGCTCGTCGCACGATGTACTTTGAAATAACACCATGGAACTAATCTGTTTGTACCACCGACACACGTGTGTTGTGGAGTGTTAAACTCTATTTCTGCACTTAGTTTAATGAACGGCGGCAGATCGAACAAAGAAGGTTGGAATCTCCTGGGATGGTACCAGTTTACCATTGCCGTCCTATTGATAATAATCATTTAATCGTCTTTTCTGGTACTTACTTTATGTTATTGCTTGAACATTTTCCGACAACCTTCTAATGTGTATATTATTTACAACTTATTTTGCTTAAGATGTAATTTTTTCTATTTTTGTTGTAATTTCATTAAAAGGGCTCTTTCAGAAAGCACATTTTTCATGCTTGTTTTAAAAAGGTGCAGGTAGTTTCATATCAATAACGGATTATTGATATGAAACTACCAGGTGAACGGTATAATTTATTGATGTTATGTATATTGTGGTTTTCAAGAAAGGTGTGTGGTTGTCCACTTTTTTAAATTCCGTCGTAAAACAAAAAAAAAACCTTTTTAATTTTGCCATTTCCATCCGTCTGTCTATCTTTTACAGCCTCACAGTTTCTACTGTTTTAGACGCGAAAAAATAAACTTTTTAAGTACATATATGTCTTTTACGGAGAGTACTCGATTAATATGTGGCAAACGTACCATTAAATTATCACCTCATCGATGAATTTGGTTTTTGAGCATCAGCATTTGAGGTCTTTTAAAATAAAATTCGGTCATTTACGAAATATATAAGATTGTTCGTCCGTTTTGTCATTGCCGTTTAAAATAATTACAATCATCCGCTTAGCTCATTCAGGTAACAGCTTTTAGATTAGTCGTTTATGTATGCTGTTTAAAAAAGTGATGCGCTACTATATGAATGCAGTTTCGAACGCAGAGAACTGAAATAAGAATAAAAGTCAATATTTCACATTGGCAACATAAAATTATACTTTAAGTTCTAGTTATAAGCTACATTTTGTCAGTCAACAATTAACAGAAGATATGTATTTTGTAAAAAAAGGAATGCATAGCACAGTGGTTTTAAATACAGAAAAATTCGTAGGAGTTTAACATATCAGTATGAGTCAGTCAAACCAAGTGTGTTATTGTTGTTGAGGGCTGATTATGTGGCGTATTCACTTCTATAGTCCTTATTTAATATGGGGACCTACAGTGTTGCCAATCTTTCTTTTGATGAAAAAAAATCATATTTATTTTACCTCATTCAGAAGCATTCTATGTCATAATGTCTGTCATTATGTCATGTCTGTCATTATTCAAAAGGGGGAAAAAAATCCCACATTTTATTTCATAATATCCACTTCTGTTTTAGAAACAGCTGAAATTTCTATACTCCTTCTTTCGGTATGGTTTTTTACTTTAGAAACTATTTCACTCCACTTGATAATTTCCATATATATGATATGTGAAGAAAGCACTCCATCTACACATGCACGCTCGGAATATTGGTCAAAATCTAAGCCGTTAATTTTCAATGTTTAGCTCCACCAATGAAACAAGTTGCAACTGAAAGACTTTCAGATTCTTTCAATACTGGCAAACTTTGTCGTCCAGCGTAGTTAATTGCAATTTTTACCGGTTATTGTCGGTAAGTAATTTTTTCGGGTTAAGTGATTTATAGTGTAGGTTATTTCTTAACTTCTTCCAAAATTTAAATCGACGGAAAATTTTGTACAATAGGGTTGAGTATTGCATTAGTAAGCAGAACAATTAGTTGCAGATATCGTATTAAATGTTTATAAAAATCAAATGAAGAAAAATATATAAAAACTGATAATCCGATTGTTGAACATTAGTAAAAATTTACTGAAAATTGTATTAGTCCAAAGATCTGTCGCCCCTCCATTCAGACGAAAACAATGAATATTTGCTGTCAGGAATATTTACTGATTCATCAAGGGATTTGAACAAATTTGAAGTAGTTGTACTGGGTAATTTTTGTAATCCAGTGTCAAAATTGATCATCTCCAATATCCGATCGGAGATCAAAATCTTACAATTCATCGAATTCGGTAGAACTATCTAGACAGCAAGATCCGCAAGTAGTTGCAGTTAATAATATCCTAATATTATCGGAAATCATCCAGGGGATCCTTTGAAGATCCCGCGTTAATTTTTAAAACGTTATGGTTCTCGTACATTAAAATAAACAATATTAAAATAGTGGGCAGAACCTGTAATTCCGTTTCACTATTTTTTGGAAAAAATAAGTATTATTGTAGTTTAAGAATGATATAATTAAATTATTGTACTTTTTTCACTAAACAATTAATAACAATTTTACAGTGAATCAAGTATTAGAATAATTTATAAAATTAATTAAACGTGTTTCATATTATATACATCATGAATAGTGTTAAGCTCCTGATTAAGTCAGTGGAACATTCTGTAAAATAGTACATAACAAGCTGGCTTTTGTGGGGTTCTGAATACTAAATGAAACAAATAATCAATAAAATTTTTGACACCACAATATGCGACACCATCTTACCGCTACGACGCGACGCGACGAACTGTGTCAAGGCTAAGTGATAAAAGCAATATATTGGAAAAGGGTTTGCAGACTGCAGGTAATACTAAAGATAATTATATTCAGTATTTACTTCAGTTGTAAGCGTAAAATGCTATGAATGACAGCGGTGTTAACGATGAGTGGAGCCTTTGTATACTATATTTCTTAATTTATCTTTAATACAATACAAAAATTGCATTTCAAAGTATCAAATTTACAATTTAATACTTTGAAATACATCTTGTTAGTTGGACACTTTACCTGTACTGGACCCATTTCCATTCTAGCTTGTAGGCTATGTGTGCGGTATCTATCACTTTTGCCGTATCTCCGATAAAGTCACAATTTATTCTTTACTGTATATCTGATACCTGGCATAGACTTTTCAGCTTTTATTTAGTAATAAACGAATGAAGGAAATCATGAACATTCTGTCTGACGAAATTCGCTACATTTGAAGATGTTACTTTTTCATTATCACATTGTTATTTTTTTCATTATCACATTATAATTTTAATAATATTTTTCATTCTCAATTTATATTTTCTTGAATACAAAATAATTTCGTCACAATTAACTGTTTTTTAAAAGAAAATTAATTGTTAATATGTCATGTCAGTTTTTGCCTTTTAATAACAATGTGTGTTGAAGAAGTATTGTAATCGTCTGAAATATCGAATTGGACAATAAACTCCGTCAGGTGGAATAAAGAAATATGAACCGGTTTTAAAAAATAATGTTTTGCGTCCAGACTATATATATTGATTAATTGTACTTAATATGCTCACCTTTAGACTTGGATGTTGTTGTTATGTGTTGAAATATAATATTAGTTTATCGGTGATTGTACGGATAAATACATAATCACGATTATTATAATACATCCAAATTATTGGGTTATTTAAAATTTCTCAAAATGTCACATATTTTATGAATTTAGTTAATTTACATGAAAATCGTAACTAAAACAATAAAATGTCCAAATGATGTGGATTTTCATATGCTCATTTTTTACTTTAAATACTAACTGTAAGAAAAAGGAGAGAATTCAATGCCCTAATTTACATTGAATTTAATGTAAGATCATAAGTGATAATAATAAGTAAAGATCATCACAAATACTATTACTTGATAACAAAAATATTAAATTGTATCCCAACACGCTCACTCGAGGATAAATTAGACTGTTAACAAGGAATTTACTAATGATGTGCCGAATCGATTATTTTAAAAATCGATTATTCTATATTTAATAATCGTAATCGATCAATAATCGATTAATAATCGGTAAACAACTATTATTGATATTGAAGTAATGAAAGCAAAATATAATTATTACCACATGTAATTATAGCTTGTCCCGAAAAGAAAAAAGATAATAAAACACAAACTATTATATTTTTCAGATTTATTAATTAGGCTAACACAATCTTCTGCTTTCCTATTAAAATACAAGTTATTTAAAATGAAAGAATGAGAAAAATATTAAATTTCATCGAATATTCAGTCAACAGATATGTCAGACTGTTTATTTACAATACTTAATTTTCCAGCAGTGTCCAGTTTGCATTTAGAAATATAATGTAATCAAAGTGCTTTGAGAGTAGCCGGTTCCTTCTCAAACTAGTCATATGACCAACTTTTGAAAACATTCTCTCTGAGGGAACTGAGATGGAATACACTAATATTTTCATGTAATTTGTATAAATCTGGGTTATTAATTTCCATGCTCTTCCAGTAAACGAAAGGATTGCGTCTTCTTTCATGCAGAGTGTGGTAAAGATATTATATTCTCTGTTGTAATATGTAGATGTTGCAATATAATGAGATTTATTTTTCTCGAAATGATCACAAATTGATAATGGGTTTGTAATTTCTTGTTCTTCAGGTTTGTGTAGGTTGACTTGTCACTAAAGTGCTGTGTCTAATACGCTTTTTCTAGACAACGTTGCTGGGCATTTGTGGTGTTGGAGTCTATGTCAAACCCAAGCTTATTAAAGCGTGATTCGTTATATTTTTAATTAAACCAAGGTGTAGTTGAAGAACTTACTACTTAACTTTCTTTAATTTGACCGCCAGTGTTTCGGTGTTGGTCATATTTAAATTATATTGCAGACCTCGTATTAACGGAATTACCAAGCCCATGGTGGGATATTTTCCCCCCAGATAATTGTTCTGTAATTTCATCAATATTTTTCAGAACACCGTCCGCTAATATTTTCCACTCATTATTGTCAAGGAATATTGGTGCGCAACCATAAGTGATGCTTTAACTTCACATAGCCTTGAAAACGTTATCCTCACACTGTTCCACATCTGCATATTGTTTTAATTTTGTTCCATTCTGTATATTGTTTTAATTTTAAAATTGGCATATTTATTTGTTTCTGTTTTTCTGTTAGAATTTCTATTCTTTTATCATTATGGTGAGAGTGGCCAACTATTTGTTTGCATTTTCGAATAATATTATAAGATCTTGATTTTCATTAAGTTTTACACCCTAATTAAGAGTGGGTGCGATACAAGGATGATGGTGTTTTTGAAGAACCTGATTTATAGCTTTCATCCTTTTTTATGTATTATCTGATATTATTGTAACTACTTTCTGAAGAATACCAAGTTCTTCGCATATTTAACGTAAATTTTCTCCAATGTTTTCTCCGTTATATGAATTGGAAGTTCTCTAGTTGCAAGAACTAAGGCCTGAAGTTCGTCCTTATATAAAAAGTGACAAGTGACAGTGGTATGTGATTTATTAGAATCAGATATCCATTTATTTGTTGTAACGACCAAGTAATTAACATCATTCAAAATTTTCTTTAAACGTGTACTTGCATTTTCGTACTGATTAAATAACATAAAGTGTGTTAAAACTTTCCTGCTAGGTAGTGTGTATAAATTGTTTTGACTATCAGAGGTTTCTCGTTGCAACGTTCTAACAAAATTGAGAAACCCCGTATTTTCAACTAGATGGAGTGGCTGATAATCTACACAAATTATTGGCATAAGTGCGGTGTCAATATCACTACTTTGTTTTGGTTAATTTATTTTGCAACTAATGTGGACGACAAGATTGTCTGCTTTAAACTTTTCCCGCAGTGCCAAAAAAGGTAAGAACCTTTTTTAGTGTTTCTGGCTCCTCTATATTTTTGCTTGTAGATGACCCGTCGTCTTCAATACAATGTATTCTACTTAAATCTCTTCTATCTACTTCTATCTAAATTTCGCGAAGATATGTAGTATTTCCATAGTTTTATATTTGTATCACACAGCTTACTACTACCTGTCCTATTTTATTAAACTTTCTCGACGCTTCATTTTACAACACGCAAATAGAATCTAACACGTCTAAAACCCTATTCGCACGACGGTTCTTGACAGTTCTCATAAACGTTTATGTTGGGAAATCCCCCCCCCCCCCATTATTAGAATGAAAGGGTTACTATAGTACGTGCACCATACCACAATTAATTAAATAAAAGAATAGTATGAAAATTAAATGTTAAATATTCCTTTTTTTCTTGAAATTGATTTGACAATGATGATCGATTATAACCGGTTCGCAATGATGATCGATTATAACCCACAATCGAGTATTGTTAATCGATTACGCACATCACTAGAATTTACTGTCAGGATTTAGTTGAGCTCTTTAGAGCGCTGTGATGTTCTTGCAGCTCGTTTCGTTGAATATGTAGAGCTTATATTTGAAAAATTATTTGTTTAGTCATTTGTGATATTTTCTTATAAAATGTTGAAATTCCAAATTCAAAATTGCATTTCCAAATCCAAAATTATTCTCTAAAATCAAATATGGAACTGAATGTAACTAGTTCTGTTTTTTAAAAGGAAACTTTAACTTTTGCCGAAATAGTTACCTACATCAATCCAAAGACAACCTATTTTGAGTGAGTTTCTGTTACAATCATTTCTGTAGGTACCTTTTTCAGTGTAGTCATGAAATAAAATATTTTGTATGTTGATTTTACTCAAACAGTATGATGTTAAAGTTTAAAATCCAAATGTGTATAATATGTTATTTTACCGATATAATTGAATTTACGGAAAAAACCTTTTTGCTAGACGAAATATTATCGCAAGCACAAAATAATATATTCAGTGATAAATTAAAATTAAATATTTAGAAATCTGAACATGAAATACAATACGTAACAAAACCTTTCAAATATTCGGAGGTGAACATTTTTTTCTCGTAAAACAAAAAACTACATAAATTTTAAAATCTTTGAATGTATTATAATCTGTATTAGTGAATCTAAAAATAAAACAATAATTTAAACAACTTTGTAGAAATATTATACAGATTGGTTTTAAAATAATATACAATATATTTGAATTTAAAATTCAATACTAAATCAAATATAGTGAAGTAGCCACTTTATAGGTAAATAAATATAATTTACCATGTTTAAGGTAAATACGTAATTTTATTATTTTAATTATTAATAAACATCTTCATAATCGATAACCATAGAAAAATAAATTTCGTATACTATAACAAAACGTTCTTTGATGCTAAAGAACAATAGAAAACATAACAATAAATAATTTGAAGAACTACTTAGTACTACAAGCATAGAGTAACTGGCTGGTAACGATTTAACGTACTTTAAACGTTCAAATCAATAAGCCACTATATTATTTTCTTAAATTTCAGCCGAATTTCCTTGAAGACAACCCTATTGATGTGGGGACCCAATGATTACTTAACATAAACGTTTTGTGACAATAACATTAAGGGTATCGTTCTTAAATAGTTACAACATTTTTGTTTTGTAAAAAGAATGGATACGAATAAATAGAAAATTTATAATAAAGCAAAATTTTATACAAAGCTGACATTGTCAGTAGCTTACTTACACTTGCCAATCTTGTCATATTTTGTAAAAACCTATTAATTGGCCTTAAACTCTGCGCTGCTAAAATTACCACCCTGTTGTGTTATTACAAGCAGAATAATGTAGGAATTTTTAAATTAACTCAACCTAAGAAAATTTTAATTTAATCCTTGTTTGTATGACATGCTCAACAAATCGTATTGACATTATCTGGGTATTTGCTATGAAATTAACGTTCTACTTTAGATTTTTAACGAGTTACGTCCGTTGAAATGTTGTTTGATGACTCCACCGACTCTTCTGGAACCATCAGTAATTAAAAAATCGCGTATTGTATTCATCGTTCTATTTATATAAAAGTAAAATTGTTTCTTGCACAAAATATTCTCATCTACGTTAAAGTACTATTTCTAAGCATCGGGAGATTGCACCGACGGATAAGTTTATGAAGTGCATATATCAAGTTTCATTGCCACTATAAATGCGTTGGTAAGCAGAGTAAGAGTCGTTCAAGAGCGACGTGCATTCGATTGCACGGGAACCAGTAATTACCGTGACCGTCCGTAACGACGCTCAGCGGTGTCAACGATCGGCCGCATCGCACGTCGCCTTTTCGTCATTATCGCCGCTCGGCCACCGCAAGGGCGTTTTATTTGCGGAGCCGCGTTCCGGCTCGCACGATACCGACTTTTTATCGAAACACTTACATTATTGTTGCCGGATCGCGAGTACTCGCCTTCGTCTCCAGTTGTTGCGCTCGCTGATTGAGATGCCGCATTGTTAGCTTTTTGCAGATAATTTTTTATGTGACCTTGACCACGGAGTGTAGTGACCAATTATGTGACTTACATTATTTTGGGATGCGGAATGTCCGACCATAGTATTAGCGCATAAAATATTCACGATTAGTACGTTTGCATTTTTTTTAACAGACAACTATTTCACAACTTTAAATATTAAAATGTATGAAAATACCCATCTTGGCGATAATGCCGTAATGTTAAATATGCAAATAAATTTATTCATTAACAAAATAATATTTCATATTCAATTTTTAAATCGTTATTTCGAATTCTCTGGTTAGATTTTTAGTGTTGCATACGTCTATAAAAATCCATTTCCCTCTATCAATTCATCTGCGATAGTCGGATTGCTGGAGGAAAATTATAATGAAGGTTTTTTTTGGAATTTTTAATAAGAAGCACGATATAAAGAGCTCGTTGGGCAGCTCTCCATTACTATTATAGCTATTCTAAGGATTTCAAAATTATCCGTCTCAAACAAAACTATACACGACATTAGAGAAACAAGTACGGTTAATATACATATAAGTTAAAGTTACTATGGTAAAGAGGTAACGTTAAAAATAAGTATAAATGGCGTAACGAGGAAAGAAATTATTACATTTATTTATATTATTTCACTTATTATTAGTACGATGTTATGATTTTGATGTATGTAGGTAGAAATTGTATGGGCGTTGTTGACACATTATCTATGTCAATATCGATAATCGATAAGAATTGCACGCAAAACACCGATGTTATTTAACATCAATAATATTCAATAAACTGATTATAAAGAAGAACGTAAAATACATCGTACAAGTATATCTAAATAAACAAGAAACCCGCGGATTTGCGACACCGAAAGTTTTCAGGTTCTGTCTACAAAGACCTACTTGTTGCACTGTTAGTGTGCAAGGCATTTTGAAAAAGAAGCATTTAAAAAATCCTGTAGATATATTATGTGCATTGAGAAGTCTGCGACAGGCCCGCGTCAGATTAGTCAAGGCAAGAAAAAGTCTGCGACAGCTCCGCGTCAAATTTGTTTCTTGAGCGACACGGGCAGCTTGTTTCATCGTCTTGTTTTTAACATCATTGTTACTGTATTTATTGTACTTACGATGTTTTACGTACTTCAACATCGATATTTTGTTAATACCGACATCCTTAGGGTTGTGTTATAAGACAGAACTATTTTACATAAATAAAATGACATGTCGTAAAATTGAGGTTCTTTAGTAGTTTTTAGTGAATTTTAATCAAATTTATAAACATGTATATCGGGGCAGAAGTTGGGGAATATCTAATCATGTACAATGCGGAAATCATATCGTTCGGCACATTATGCCAAATTTATCTCATTTAGACGTTTAACCTAAATTTTGTTTTCAAAAACTACGACAGCACACAGTAAACGGTAATCTGCTATTCATGTTTGAACTGATGTCATTGGTTGATCAAGAATTGATTTCTTAGATTAGATGTCTCGGTAAAGTAAATGAGGTGAAAAGAGATGTGTCATATGATTAGATTCAGAATCTTCGGATTACACAAAATGGCATAATTTGAAAGTTCAAATTCGGCACACACTTTGATATAAATTTGGTGAGATTTTCTCCTAATTTTTTATCTTTTAGCTCAGAAACTATATATGACTGCATAAGGATACTTAAGTGTTCTACTGGAAACTTAAAATGTACAAGCGACAGTTGCAAATGAACATACGTTGGTTGGCTACACGGATTTGATAATTCGGCATGCAGTGTTTGTTGGAATGTTTGCGCAGTTGCGTATTGAACATTAAGTCAAGTGTTGGTGTGTATTCATTCATGTTGTCATTTCGACTGGCGCGCATTATTTCACGAATAATTGCAATTTATTAAGATCAAAATTTAGCAATTGGAGCTCGAACGACGTGGGCAGCTTGTTTCATTTTTGTGTGATATTTAGTACAAAGTTTATGTACAATTTTAAAGTTCCGTTTACTACCAAGTACTTATAATTGTTAAAACGTATTTCTACTAAAATTTTTACAAATATTACTATTATGTTCTACTGTATGAGTATTGAGTATATTGCTTAGTATAATTAGGTAAATTTGTAGTAACATTATTTTGACGTAACGGTTTCGCTGATGGGGGTCCTGATGTATTTTTTGAGGACATTTTCAACAATATCTCTAGACATATATGACATAAAATTCTGAATAAAGTTTAAGAAAAAATTTGAAATCCACATTCAATTAATATTCAATATCAGATATGAAACGAAGAAAAAATTTTTAGAGGGCTACCTATTGAATTATATATGAGTTAATATGGTTTTTTTTCACGTAAACACTTCGAAATTTGGCATATTCTTTATGATTATACTAAATATCAAGTTTCTATGTCAAATGTGGTTTCGAAGATAAACGACTGTGACATAAAGAAGTACGGGCACATGGGTGAACTTATGAGGGTATTCTTTTTTTAATTGGGAACTATTGAGCAACAAAAACATTACAAAATTAAGCACAGGCACACTATATCAATTAATGCTAGCTTTCATTACTTTAGAAAACGAGTGTTCCACTTTTTTGATCGATGTGACTTTTTGTATATTGATCGAATCTCCTTATTGTTTTACGATAAACGGCATTTTTCTTTTTTCTTTTCATTATCGGTTCTACCTGATCGGTCAAGTAAGTTCATTAAAATAAATTATACGGTTATTTTAATGAACTTACTTGTTTTTTAGAAGAATTTGTAAAATGATTGCTATTGAAATAATCGTTTCTGACAACTTCATATGTAGAGTGGGTTTACATATTGAATGCGGGTGTAACCATTTGCGCTTTGAATAGACTATGCCTACATTATGCTGAAGTCCTAGCAAAAACTGTCTATTGATCGCAAATTTTTGAATAGAGAAATTGGACATATCGTCGAACACAGACAGATTAGCTCCCGCGAGGACTATACAATCTGCGTGCGAAATATGTTCACAATTGTCGCAAAAATAATCATTTCAACCCTTTTGTCAGATTTCTGTTTGCACATTGCGCCGTGTGGTGCATTGTGCCCTCCTTTGTCGCGGCGCGGCCCGAGCGCATGCGACGCTCGCTCAAATCCGTCTGTCATGTCTCCCTGCCTATGACAATGCAGTTTGCTCTGTACCTACGCAAGAGTGACCTATTATATAGGCTTTTGAAAAACACACGGCCAAGTAAAATTTATTGAAACACTGTTTATAAAATGCTGTTAAAGAAGTAAGAAGCAACAAAATGTTTTCGTGGTTTCTGTCATTTATTAAATTTTTACTTGTAAGTAAGTGATTATCAAGGTATCCGAAAAAAGATACAAAACAAAATAAAAATATTAACAAGGTATACTAAACAACGTACAAATGTAAACTTTTAGATTTTAAAATACAGACGGACAATTTCGACTTGAAACTTAAAAATATAAAACCTAGACAGATGAATAGCCAAATAGGTTAAATCGACTAGAAATAACGCGTCTAGCGAATTGCTTTCGTAGTTTCATCGTCGCGTTGAATCGAAGAACAGGGACAGAAATCGCGTATCGGTCTGCGGTGCATGCGGCACTCATGGCGAAAATACATTTATAGCCATTATATCATAAACTCGCCCAATTTGTAGCATCGCTACTGGGTCGTAAGTGCCGTAAACAGGTTGATGAACATTATCAATCAATTTTATGCTTCATAAAGCGTATATTACATAAGATTTATATTCATTAATATTAAATAGTATTTAATTTGACAGTTAGTAAGATTTGAAAACTTAATTTACCTTTAAATTTAATGCCATAAAATATGGCATTAAATTTAAAGGTAATCATGCGTAATGTTAATTTATCAAACTATTCTAGATCCAAAGAGGATTCATTTAAGTTTTGCATATAGAATAGGTAACGGGCAGTTAACCGCAAATGAGACTTGGAGTTATCTCAAATATTGTTTTTCACTTCACAAATTTTCTTGTCGAGTTGTCTAGTGTGAGTGCAGCTTTCTAGTTGGCACATAGATCCGGCTGCGGTGAGCGTCGCGCCGTGTCACTCGCTCACATTCGACAACGCTAAAGTTTATACCGTCTTTCGGTGCCCACCTCCGTTCTTTCAATTTGACGTCACGCTTGCACATTGTCTGCATGCAAGTTTTATGCAAACCGATTCTCAAAAACTGTTCACCGGAATCGCTCGTTGGCTTACTTCCAACCGATTTGACGGGTGATAGTCGTAGGATTTGGCATCAATTCCGGGCCATCTCTACCGGCTAGACGTTGCATGGTGGTCTTTAGCTTCTAGTTTGCTAATTAGATTATTATTTTTAAATTTTGCTTTTATACGATATATATAAACAATACAATATTTCAAAGGTTAATGAGTTTCGTCGTACTTTCTTATTTGTTAAAATTAATTAAATTATTTAAAAATATGTATTTTAGTTACAATTACTATAGGTTTTAATATAAGAGTAGTAATTTACTCCTTATATGAAATGATGAATGCTATAATCAAATTTATTAAAATAACTACACGTTAATTTCCTTGGGTGATTCTAAAAAAAAATTGACGTGCAGTTTCTTTTAAAATGCAATATCAAATCATTAGCATAAACTTTTAAAGTGCAAATCATTAGTATAAAGTTATGTACTTAACGATATAACAATTTTTTATTGTTAATATAAAGTGGTATATGTATGTTTTCGCTTTTTAAAGAGGTAGATATCGGACAGTGAAGAATGTAATTAATATCTTAAGAGATTCTTATATTAAATAAGATTAAGTGATAATCATAAAAATTTAATTTATTTTTATGGAGAAGTTATATTTTTTTTGACATTAGCTGTTAAAAAAATGTTATCCAATTCTGGCATTAATTGACGGTAAGACGTTTATATAGTTATTGTATATCTTTGGTATTACCTGAGCGAATAAGTTTTGTCATTTATCTAATCTAGATCTCTTTGAGTTATTTAAAATTTTTAAAGAAGAATTGAGTTATTTAAAATTTTCAAAGAAAAATTCAGCACATTTTATTTTGTCTTATTGATATATTTTTTCAATAATTTTTTCAATTGATAGCGTACAAAAATGAATTCGAAAACCTTCTTTCGTGGATTTATCTATCGCTGTCCTTTTCTAAAATCGATATTTTACTTATAATCCATAATAGAAAATGATAGAATCAACAAGGCCGTTCATTAGCGCGACTTATCGCGAGTAATCGTGTGGGCTCGGCGCGCGAGCCACATGCGCGTTTCTCACGCGGTACAACTCATTACGGAAAATTTTTATAGCTCCTAATTGCACTATCACATATTCGCTTTCAAAGTCTACCACGTCGATGGACCCTATTATCTGAGTTTGATCACTCGCGTCGTCCTAGAGGCCGAGAGAAACGAGTATACTCTTCTGATTAACGCATTTCATAATAAAGTCTTGTCTTGGATCCTTGCGAAAAAATTTATATTTGTTTGGTATTCTTTATCTAAGATTCGTATTGTGTTACAACTTATAATTCGCGAAAATGGTTAAAATATGACATTGCCAAATTGCTGCGATTAGGTATACTCTAAAATCTTAACGTAAAAAGTTAAGGTTCATCCAAGCGCACAGCGAACAATAATAGATTCGTTTTTTATCAAACTCACCACCAACCTGGAAACTATCTTTAATATTATTCAATGACGCATCACAAAAGACGTGATACACTAAGTCCGTAGGACTAGTGAAGCGAGGCTAAAATATGTTTCCATCGAAATATTATAACGGCGAGTTCTAGAGGCGGACGTTAAACCGCTCTGGTAATAAAATAATCGGATTTCCGATTTTGTCGGATAATAGCGTTCGACCGTCCACCCGTTCATCTGACTTCGTTAGGTTCCTTCTCCTAGGCACTTAGTAAGCGCTTTTGTTGATATACGAAGTGTATCGTCTTCGATATTGCGTACATACAAATATGGTATATGTGAAGTTTGAGGTTAATATGAACGATTGTTATCGCGTACGTTTGCTGTACAATTTCATTTTTTAATTAAACGAAATCAAAGCTTTTGGACATTTAGTCTAAAATTCTAAAAGCTATGGTTTAATTACTATAATATTTATATAAACAAATTTTGTTTCACATAACATAACAAAATTAGTTTATATAAAAAATATAGTTTTATTCAAACTATAATTTGTCATTAAATATGTAATAGCTGAAATATAACAATTATCAAATATAGATTTATGATATAATTTTTTTTTATATAATTTCACTGAATTTATCTTAATACTGTTGATTTCAAATAAATTCAGCGAAATATTCGATTTTGGCAATACTACTATTTTCTCCTTCCTTTCTATCCTTCATTCCTTCCGGTTCCTTCTGATGCTAGTTATAATTTGAATGTTTTAGGTTTTTTCTTCTATCCTTAAAAACGAAGTAACACAAAATAATTATAGTTTTATAAATGCACAAAGTAGAAAAAGGGCTTTTCAAAATTTTTAAAAAGTATCTGTAAAATAAAATATGTTCCGATTATCTATCGAACATTTTGTTTTTTTTGCTTCTGACAACTGAGAAGCCCGGTTATTATACAAGAGATAACACTGAAAGTTTTTAAAATATCAAAAATGGAATCGACTAGTAAGTTCGTAATTTATTTATTGGTGTCCAAAATAATCTTGGTGCAATGCACAATGTAGAGTACATTATAATCATTGTTTTATTTTCGGAAGAATCCACTGCGCAGTTCAGCTCTCAGTTTCGGGATTATAACATTGTATTTCTCAGTTTCGGGATTATAACATCATTGTATTTCGCAGTTTCGGGATTATAACATCATTGTATTTCTCAGTTTCGGGATTATAACATCATTGTATTTCGCAGTTTCGGGATTATAACATCATTGTATTTCTCAGTTTCGGGATTATAACATCATTGTATTTCTCAGTTTCGGGATTATAACATCATCGTATTTCTCAGTTTCGGGATTATAAGATCATTGTATTTCGCAGTTTCGGGATTATAACATCATTGTATTTCGCAGTTTCGGGATTATAACATCATTGTATTTCCCAGTTTCGGGATTATAACATTATTAGCTTTCGTTACTTGTAACGATGTCGAATAATGCATTTAAGTGCCCTCTGTCGAATTTTTTTAATATTTCGCGACACCAATTAACACGACGGTATTTTAGAATTTAGGTTAGGATAACTCATGATTTCATGGGTTATCCCGCCGAGCATAGATCTTCCTGATACCTAAATGTTCATTAAACATTTTCTATACTTGAGTAATAGCAATACCTACACTTTCCAGAATCTGTTGATAGGTTACTCTCCCCTCGATCTTTATCATGAGTCGCACGGCATCGATATTATGTTTAATTGTCGTTGTTGAGAGACATCCCTCACTCAAATCAAAACTGACTTTGGCGCGACTGCGCTTGAATTGTTAAACTAGTTGTAAATAGTAGCGCGAGGTTGGGCTTCATCGTAAAATGCTAATCGAATATTAGCTAATCGAATCGTAATTAAAACGAGATTAAATTCATTCATAAATCGATAACAAACGACAAATTCAAGCAAAATACCTTTATAGATTACCAAGAGTTCGATATTCGAAATTTGAATTATTTTTTTTAACATTATTTATTACAAATAGTTAGTTCTAAGAACTTTCAGGGCTAACCTCGTATTCAGCGATTATTATGATAATTCACTATTTTTCTTAAATTATTAAGGGGTTCTCTTTATAAAATTGGAACGTTTAAATGTTATTATGACTCGGAAAATTTTGAAACTAAAAATAAATAATTTTTTTCTAATAAAAGTTAAAATATATATGAAAAAATGTTTAAAAAATGTATATATATGTGTGTATATATATATATATATATATATATATATATATATATATATATATATATATATGTATATATATTCCGGTCAACCAATTAGTAATAAAAAGGGTTAAATTTAAAAAATCGGCCAGTCGATGCATCGACCGTTTATTGCGTTTTACTTTTTTTTATTGTAACCATATTCAACTAATAATTAATCTGTGATTAATAATTTACCTAAAAAAATGTCATGAAGATATCTAGCGAATATGGAAATTGGCAAACCACGATTATTTAAAATTTCGAAACCGCAAGTCCGAGCGATGTCTCGATCGGAAAATTGAATTTTTCACGCGCCTGACCGGACTAACTCGGCAAATCTATTTAGGATGGTTCGTGGGTCGAGCTCGCCGTAGATTTTCTTATTTTAAAAGAAACTCAATTATTGGAATCGCGCGTTCCCTATTAATCACGACGATCGGAAAAGCTTTAACGACGTAGGCATAGATTATGCCAAGCATATATTGCCTACAATTTCTTTATAGTGCATATATACTCTAATTTAAAAGCGTTACGTACAGTATTTTATTTAATTACTCAAATTTTTTATGTTTGTTTGGGATAGTAGTATAAAAAGAATTTCTATAACAGCCATTAATGAATTTGGATACCTCGTTAAAAAAATAGATTAATGGTATAAAATATATGTTATATATAGCATTATTTACCACTAAATGTCGTTATATAATTTTTTTTCTCATTTGACATTCATGTTATCCAAGTTAGTTTCATCAACAGGACTGGGGAAGAGAGCATTGATTTCTTAACCGGTGCAAACCATCAACATTAATTTGCGTATTTTAATAATTAAAATAATAACACCTTATTATATTTATTATATAATAACAATCGTGCGTGGTTACGTAGGCCATGTGTTCGTAAATAATTATGCAATTTACGCTTCACTTTATATATTAATGGCTGTGCCCCACGGTTTCACTCGCGTGATATTCTGAATAAGAAAGTTATTATAATTTCTTTTTCATATCCATCATCATATCCCGGGTATAAATGATTAACGAACAAATTAAAATGCAGATAGACAGATGAAAACTCTAAAAACAGGTTTTCTGGCTTCTCTTATCATTTCATGTTAAGAATTCAGTCTGTTACAATTTTATTAATCGTATAGATTGTTTAATTGTGTACTTACCACCGCAGTTTCTTACTATGAAGTTTCTATAGAGCCTAACTACTTGATTGCCTATGTAAGTTGACCGTAATAGTTTTGTATTGAAGTATATACTACATGCCGTTATCCTGATTTTTACATACGTGTTGAAAAATTAGAACAGTGGGCACCGTTCTAATTTCCCTTTCATCTCTCCATATAAAGCTTTGGAGAACCGTATCTTGTAGAATCGTATCCCTCATAATATGTTATTATACATTTTTGATATAATTTTAAAAGAACGCTTCAATAAACCCTTTAGTGAAACCTCACTTGATATGATTTGTGAAAATTGTAATCCCCAATTGGATGGCGAAGGAAAACAAAATTTTCTACGTGTTCACGTAATTTACCCACGTCTCTCTGTTCTGTGTATAAACGTACTCTATATACCACCCTGTAAAATTCATCTCCATTAGTCTTAACTAAACGAGCTATGACGCTTGTGACAGAGCAGACTGGTAGGTATACGGATATCACGGAATTAGAGGTGTTCTATTTTTGCCATTTTACTATGGAACCATAAACAACTTTGCGGAGTGTCTAATAACCCGAGAAAGTATTTCTCTGTTACTTGTAGAATATGAAGCAGGAGATAGTAACTACGTAAAGACATGTCTTGTCATATTAACCAACTGCTTTCTACGCAGATTATTTACAGAATACGTCTATTTCCAAAAGCTATAATTTTTTAATTGAATCCGAGTGCTATGTATTCAATATGTCACTATAATTGATCTTCATATGAATACTTAGCGGATTGCTTGAAAGTATAGTTTGACCAAATTTCAGTTGTCCAGTAATTTGTCATAATTAAAAGCTATATCCAATTTCCAAAATTCTAAGAAATAGCTTCGATATCTTTGCTGATGAGATAGCAGATAACAATCGTGTGTGATTTAAGATTACTTATAACATATTGGTTACAATTGGGAGTCGAGAGTGAAACGCCTTTGCAGTTGAAAGGTTGAATAATGAAGATAACGATCATTTCGCTATTAATGCAAGAATAAGTAGAAAAAAAACTTATCAGATCTGCAGATCAGATTCCACCAGACACACGCTAAAAATTGTTTTTGTCATTTAAATACTCGTTCGATGTTAAGCACGTTCCTGACAGGCTTCGATTATATATTATACGAGTTTTATTTCCTTTACTTTGCACACACGCCTGTGTATGTCCTGTGTAGTCCGATGTGTTGGAATTGTTATTTGTCAGTGGGCGGTGAGTAATGAGGCGCCGTTTCGAATTTTGCAAACCGATTTGCAAATTACGATACCTGTGATTTTTGCTCCGAGAAATGTCACCTTCACACTTAACATTTATTGGTCTCGATCTAGTTTTCGAATATTGTTAATATTCGAGAACTACTTTTGTCTTCGATTCGGTTTTGAAATATTGTTAATAGTTTAAGTTGAAACGGAATTTTTAGTGGACTTTTTTTATTTTGTAATAACGTGAAAAGAACTTAAGATGAATAACGCCGCAATAAATGAGATATCTTATAAACCAACATTTTGAAATTTTTCCTGATATACCATGTTGTAATATTTTCTTTCATTATTAAATTTCCTGTCCATAAAATACATTTCATAATGCAATGTTTAGGCCTTTGAATGAATATTATACAAGATTTAAATATTGACAATAATTTTTCTTTTTATATGTATTCGTTCATTGGGATAGATGGATACGGGTACCAGTTATGATGAAAATAAATTTTAACCCTATTTAATTTTGCCTCTTTCTAAAGAGAACAAGGGAAGCTTTCTGAAGTTGAATATGTTGCTATGATATATTGCTTATAAAAAATTATCAACGTTCGTTAACTAAAATGAGAAGATGTTGAAAGATTGTATCAAAAATAAGTTATATACTAAATCAAATTAATACAGTTTTTCTTTTAAGGAAGTTTCATATTAGAATACGAAATATGCTGTAAAGAAAAAAAGGTTAAAATGATAGTGAGACACTCAGACACATACATAGACAAGTACGTGCTAATAAAATGAGTGTTTGGCAGTGAACACCGCGAGATCGTACCAAATGATGCGGATACGGGGCACGCAGCCGCTTCGTCACTTCAGGCAACAGTGCCTGTTAGCCGAGTAGCGCCATAAATCTCGGGCCAAACTTAACGACTTAATAGAATATATTCAAATGGTCTCGCGTGTGATCTTTATGATGGCTCGGTTTAGCTGCCGGCGACGGCGTGCGGGCGCGGGGAGCACATAAACGCAATCCCTTTATGGCTTGCCAGCGCCTCGCTGACAAGTCTGCCGCACTCCGAGACTTCGCCTAGATCGACATCATTCTTTGCGAGTCGAATGGGACGCTAATGGATCTTGGTGGTGATTTAGAAGTTTGCCAGATGATGTTTTGGCTGCAAAGTGTTCAACGGGGAGTGATATTCGCTAAGGATGAAAATAATAAAAATTCACCTTAAAGCTGTATTTCACAATGTTGACAATCGAATTCGGTACCTATTAATTCGATTAAGTTGCTTTCTCCTTTGTAGTGCATTAATCAGTCCGAAGTTAATAGTAAATTTCTGACGAAGCTTCGTTATGTTTTACAAGTTTAAAAATTGTTAATAGCTAATAATGCAACTTTATCAAGTATCCCGAGTTTTCATCCATCTGGCTTTATTGGGTATGGACCTCCAAAATCGTGGATTTTAATATTCACTGACCCACTGATAGATCATTAAAAACTGTAAATCATTTCCTTAATTTTGAAATTTAGAATATAGGTATTATTATATATGATAGAAAAATGATAAAACGGCTAGGACTTATCGGAAAACCTGAAAATCTGAAAAAATCTATGTTACGTTTGCTGTTATTTAGCAAAAGTTTTTACGGAGGACATTGATAATATTGTGCTAATTTGTTCTAAACTAACTGTAATTATAAATATACAATGCTTAATTATTGGTTAAAGCTCAAGAAAATAGTATAATACAATACAAATAGATTTAAATACAATTTTTTTTAAATTATGTACAATTTTTAAAAAAAAGTCGCAGACAGAATTTTTAATCACCGACTTGAACAGAAAATGAACTTGGCATAGTTATATATTTCAAATATTTATTACTAGTGAAAATAGTAAAAAATAAGTTTTTAGCGATTACTATATCTCATTTTGAATATCATTGTATTATTACTTAAATCGGAAACATTTTAATAAAACGCACGTACAGTTTCGAAAAAGTCCATTAATATTATACATAATGGCCTTCGATCACTACCAAATATAAATGCTCTGAACCGATATACAGACTGTTGTTTTAACTGGCACCGTATGGGAAAATCCGAAACCATAGCAGAAACAGGGAAACTGTCTTAAGGCACCATTAGGTCTTTTTTTTTTGGAAACAATTCTGACATAGCCAAATCTTTGGTCAAGCGTGGGTTTTCCAGAAAAATTAATAAAGTTGAATAACAATTTATTACGTGAATTGTCTCAGATTTATAATAGCATCATTTCATTGAATGCGAGAAAAAAATATAGACCGCAGAAGTTGGTCAAATTTTATAAATTTTTTAAAGCAATTTGTGTAGTTAGTACCTAAATAAAACTATTGCTCCATTTGTTCAATATAACCTCCATTTTGCTATAAAGACATGTGTCGTACAAATAATAATAAACGGCGTCGTTCAATTCCTCTACGGTGTGTTATAACGTCACTTATAAAGTTGACTCTTAAGGTAAAATCTCATGAAAAAAATCCAACGGCCTTATATAGGGCGAACATGGTGGCCATTTTATGAAAATGTTCATCCAAAAACCGTTTACTTGCTGTACTATGGTGAGGAGGTGCACAATTTTCGTGATGTGTTATTTACTTCACCTTGGGAATAATCTCAAAAATGTTACCAAAACGTACGTACTCAAAATTTCTTGGTATTTTTCATCACTTAACGTTCCACGGGAATTCTTTATGGTGAAGATTTTATCATGTAGTATCGGACACCATCAATTAAAGGAAAAACGAACTTGATTGTGCATCTCTGTAGTTCCAAGCGGGTTAGTAATGCTTACTTCTTCTGTTTTACATATAGTTATTAGAGAAATTACATTCATCAATCCAAATAATAAAATTTGTAAAAGAACAATTCATTATAACCCGTGGGACACACCAACGACAAAATTCTAATATGCGGTCTTCGTCTCCTGGAAATAAAGCTTCTATATGTCTACCTTCTATGTAATACTTCTACTTCTTCAGCATTTTTCTCCCAGTTGAATTATTCACCGATACTTTCATCCGATTCTCGCTGGAAAGATTCAAAGAATTCTAACACGGCAATGGTTGTAAATTCATTTACGAATGTTGACCTCTCGCGTTTGGATTTAAAACAACAGTCTCAAATTTTTAATCAGACTATAAAATATCTTACGATTAAGTAGCTCACGGTCAGTATACTGTTCCCTATACCACTTTAATGCATTATCTGGGTTTCGATACTTACAAAAATGCGCTCCTATTAAATCGACCTTTATGCTTTATTTTATTATTGGATAATGTCATCATGAATCATGGGCCATAAACTGATTATGACAAATGAAAGTCATAATTAAAACCAAAAACAATGTAAGTACTTTATTTGAATTTTATTTTTGTTCAAAGAGTCCATGAATGGTATAAAGATCCCAAAATTTGCGACTGAACACATTTCTATCATTAGAAAAATGTGTGCTATTTGAATTTCTTGTAGTGTCGTAACATGATATTATTTTATGTGGGTACTTTATACTTGATATTTAACATAAAATTCAAATAAAGAACACCTCTACACAATGCGATTTTAAAAACTCATGTACCTCGACTAAATTTTGACTGAAATTATTCTATGAATAAATTTTTAAAAATATTGACCAACTTCTGCTGTCCAGATTTTTCCGACACAATGAAATATTATCATAGAACTGAGTCGATATACATAAAAACAAATTTGTTACTTTTATTAATTTCTATGGAAAATTCACGGTTTACCAAAAATTTGACTATGTCAAAATTGTTTCCATAAAAAAAGCTAATTAGTATCTTAGGTACAGTTTCCCTTATTATGATATCGGATATTCCGATACTGTCGCAGCTAAGAAAAGCACTGCATATGCACGTTTCAGGTTTAAACCAAGACATTTTCATTCTTAAAAAGAAGGGGATTTGCTTTTGAAGCTGTGACGTCGTTTAAAATATAGTATATAGGTTTTGAGAAACATTTTAAAGTTTCAATTTTACAATTTGATTGAAAATATCAATACCCAATCTGTTTGATAAGAGTGTGACGGCAATACTCTAAAACTGTTTAGTATAAACTATTGAAGAAATAGACGTATATTACGTGATTAAAACTGTGACGCTTTATTGTTAATAAGTCGTTCAGTGGTCTTCACTAATTATTATTGCTGTGTGGCAACTCCAAGGCTTACGTTCTACTATTTTTATAGAATAATCGGGAGACGAAAAACCTCCATGGAATTACTACTCGTCGAACTAATTATTTTCCCGTTCCAGATATTTTCCCTTGGAATTTGAATGCCTAAACATTTGCACGGAATTTACATTTGATGACTGCAATGGCCAATCCAGTAGGTTAACGTCACTTTTTTGTTTTCGCGTAAAAAAGACGACCTCCAATGTTTTGGATCATTTTCGTCTCGCGGTAATCAAATCCATCAATATATTTTAACCATTATTACAGCTTTCAAATTATATATAATGATTTTTAAAACACTATATTCCTGCTTTGAAGAACGGCGAGAGACGTGCACCTTTATAAGGTTTTTAACGGTTCTCTGCATAAATCTATTCCCGTGGGTAAACCAGGTTAGACTAGAAAAAACGTGCCCAAAAAAAAGGTTGTTCAAGCCTTCCTTTGAAAATTTTCTTTCGTCAAAGTGAGTCTTTTTTGGCGTGTGTTTCGAGCATTTATCAGCACCGTGCTTCGAATTATACATCGTTAGCCAGTAAAGTCTTTGTATTGTTTTACATGATGTATTTAGGCTCTTTTGACGCAAAATCACGAAAGTTCTATCATTCCCCAAGACGCAAATGTCTCAGAAGTCGAACAACAACTGAGGCTTTTGATACAAAGCGTCTTGGGGGAAGGGTGTTGCTAACAGTTTGTGTTCGTATATATAGGGTATATACCCTCTAACGGTATCAAGAAATACATTTTGCTGTACACACTTTTGTCAAACAGACTACTTGCATTAACTTATCGTCAAGTAAAATAAAAAAATACATTTTCTGTTCATATTATTTTTTATCAGAAACCTTTCTGAGTTATATTTTGAGGCTTAAATTATTTCAAAATCATCTTTAAACTTTGTTTCCTTTTTTTCTAGGGTGGAAAACACTAGTATAAAATATTACTTGTATGTACATATATATATATTATATGTACATATATATATATATATATATATATATATATATACATATATAAATATATATATATATATATATATATATATATATACATATATAAATATATATATATATATATATATATATACACATATACGCACACACACACACACACGCTTTTGGACATATTTAGTCCAACGCAAAAAAGGGGCAAATTTACATGAACACATATTTATTCGTGTTGTATGAGCTTAAAATAATTATTGATATGGATCAATTAATTAAATTAACATTTTTTGATATAAAAAACTTAGACTTGACGAAAAAAAAACAAATTAGCGGCATTCACCTCAGTACCTTGATTATAAGGAGTTCTGACATATCATAACGAAAATCGAAAATTGTTTTAAAGGCTGGTTTTTTTAAAGGGTGACACAGTCAGTATTTAGTGTTATCTCCCATCTTGCTGTAAAAATCGCCTGCGTCCGTCTGGATATACTTTTTATTAAATCGTCAATGAAACTTTGTGCCATTAGGTTCTATTCTTCCATTAATGCACTTTTGAGGTCCCTTAAGTTAGGTGGTGCTGGGTATCTTTGTTTTCCCAGCTTATATCAAACATATTCTATCGGATTAAGTTCTGACGATTGTGCTGGCCACCCCAAATTTCAATTCCGACCTCAGTAAGGTACTCCGAAATGATCCCTACAATCTGAGGTCGGGCATTATCGGACATTAAAAATCATCCTCAATGTATGAGACAAAAGGCAGCACAATCTGCTCTAAAATGTCCGTTACTAAAACGTTCTAAATGTCCGTTATCTTGCTGCAGTCAGGGACCCGTTTCCTACGATGTGTAGCTCCATACGTCTTCCTAAGGAAATTCTGCCCCAAATTACTACTGACTCTCCGCCATAAGGCTCTCTTCTATTAATGTTACACCGAGCGTATCTTTCTCTGGGTCGTCTCCATACTTTAGCCCTTCCATTATCTGACTTAAGACAGAATATGGACTCATCAGTAAAGTTTACCTTTGCCCAAGCGTCATCATCCCAGTTTCGGTGCGAACAAGCAAAGTTGGGCCGAGCTACTCGATGACCTGCAGTAAGTAAAGGTCCTCTGGCGGGCAATTATGCCTCTATTCTAGCCTCGTTTAGTCTTCTAATAGTTTTGCTTGGTTCTTACCTCGGAAGATGTCGAAGTGCTGTTTCTTAAGACACTGATTATAATAAATCTGTTAGTTAACCTTCTTTGTTGTTACTCTTTTGTGACCTTTACGTCTTGTGTACTCTCCAGTCTGGCGGTATCGTTTAAATGGCTAAAATCAGAGACTCGGAAATTCGTAGTGTTTTAGCCACTTCATTGTTAGTGTAACCATTTTCAAGTAAAGTTATAGTTTTAGACATTTGAGCAACGCTGAGATCCAATATTTTCACATAAATTTATTAAATGAAGTATGCTTAACGCAATGATAACAAATTTCTGAGAAAAACAACACAAATAAGTGTTCACTTGAACATTGTACGCAATAAAAAATTAATAGATAACAAAAAAAAAACAAATGTAAGTCGTAAATAAAATTCAATTGAAATCCTTCTTTTTTCAAATTACGTATTGCTGGCCAGTGCGAAAAAAATTGTTTTTATACTTTTTTGCCTTCCTTTAAATATATCCATAAGTATATATATATATATATATATATATATATATATATATATATATATGTATATATATATATATATATATATATATACATATACATATACACACACACACACACACACACACACATATATATATATATATATATATATATACACACACACACATATAAGCATTCTTTAGAAACACGTCCGTTTAACAAGCTTTTTCGATTTTTTCCCTGCTGTCGTTCCCGATCAAAATATTGATGAATGGAATATCATATAGCTGACCTCAATATTAATCAAAGCTTTGAGGAAATTGCGCCGTCAAATTTACACTGTTATGTGTAGGCTGTCGTAACCAGACTCTTCCTGAGAGTATTCAAATATTGAGATGCTACAAAAGATTAAACTTGTAATTAGGGTACTCGAATTTTAGTCTACTGTAAAGAAAATAGGCCGACAAGATAGAGAAACATAACTTTGGTTTATGATTGTTTTTAATGAATTAGTGAAGAAAAGGAATGATCCTTTTCTATTTTAATAGATTTTTTGTTTTATTATACCAACATTTAGGATTATGTAAAAAAACAGTTTTTTGAGAAATTCCTTCACATTCTCAAGAAGTTAATCAATGTTAATTTTACATTTTTTTAAATATAGAAAGTTGAAATGAAAAAAAATGTGTTCTTTCAATTATACTTATTATGATTCAGTAAGTCTGATCGTTTAATTCCAACGAATTGGGGTCGGAGTCCTATCCATTATTAGTGCAATTGCATAAATAATGACTGTGTCTCCATTAGTGCGCCAGTTAATGTAATTGCACCGATTGTTAAATTATGGCAATGGTGATCCGGTTTAAACTTTTAGTAGCTGCTCGCAAGGATAGGTTCAACTTAAAAGGCGCCCACATTCGTTCGTCTGGGGTGAGCATTAAGTAGCGATGAGGTCAATGCGATGTAAATGCTCTAGTTCCTAATGGAACTCAATATCTACTAAAATTTTTTTATAATATAGTAAACATTTTATTTTAATTAATTTATGAAGTATAATTTGAAACATTTTATCGTGCGGCATTTTTTGGCATGTCTAGTGTGTGACGATTGTCTGTTGAGCTGTAGTTGCATCTTAGAGTGACTGTGAGCTGTAGCTGTATCTGAGAGAGACAAATGAGCACCGCGACCTTCTTCAAGACTGGGTATGATAGAGAATGGGTATGGTAGAGAGACCAACTTTGTGTACATTATCTAAAAGAAGCATTAGACCGAGGCTCATGGAATGAATTCTGGAAAAAGCTTTATGCTAGAGTGGTCAAGAATTACCTAAACCGGACTGGACCTCATGCTCTGGAGTGATTCAAGGTAACGATCTTTAACCTTTCCTCTTCATCTTGGTCATGGATGACATGAAAATAGGCAATTGGTAAATAAAATTTATCTAACTGTCCGAGATGACTTTTTCTGACCATATAGCTCTTTCCAGCCATGACTAGCTCACATCTCTTGTTCACCCTTAATTTATGTAATAGGAAAATGGAAAAAAGCAGGATATCTATCGATATAGCGAAGATGAAGACTGTAATGATATCATAGAGCACGGTGAAATACACCATTTCGCTTAAAAGGCAAATTTTAAAATAGATGCAAAATTTCAAGAACCTGGGTGACGACATAGTTGATGAGTGGGATAGAATGAATCCTGAGTGCCACCAAAAATTGAATATGAATGATATGAATGGGAGGTCTTCGCAATCCATCGTTAGTTCCTCAGTAAAGTCGAAGTTAATTAAACTAGAGGAATGAGAGTCTACAGATCAACCTTTGCATCAACTCTTATTTGTGTCACTGAATTGTGGACGATCACTTTCACCTGTGAACTGTGGATCAAAGGAGCTTAGCAAATTCTAGAATAAAACCAAGCTGTACTGAGTGCGGAATGTCACCATGAGGTCTGAATATACAACCACTGAGGAAGATCAAAGACGGAGCGCTGTTAACCGTGATCGAAGATGATTGCCCACATCATTCGAATGACAGACTCAGGTTGCCGAAGCAGGCATGGGTCTCTGACTGGCAACCTCAAGGAATAACATCTCTGAATTTTCAGCAAATATGCATATTTTGAAGCGTCTTCCGGAATTTCTTCCAATTAAAACTAAAGTCAACTTTTTACAACGTTTTTATTACCTTTCGTCGATAAAGTCAATCTAAAACTAGCTCAAGATAAATGAAACAAATTAGAATGCTGTCAACATTTATACACTATTTCGCCTTTTCATCGAAAAATGTGACATATTTCCGTCAATATGACTTTTTTCATGCTAGGTCTTCTCTTTAATATTTTTAAAAATGCCCGCAGTCCATCGCATCCTAATTTCAACTTCAAGGTTTTAGCTACTCATAGTGATTAGATTACGTACTAAATCCACCCCCATTCACCTTGTAGCTACAATTACTCCTTCACGGTATAACGAATAAAGATTCATATATTTTAAACATTTTTATTTAAGAAAAAACATCTGGAGATGTTATTCTTATCGTATTTCCTGACCACTACTCTATTTTTTCCTCTCTTATCCTATCCTTCTCTCTCACATCTAGGTCAATATATGATTTATCAATTTGTAACTTATAAATTTTATTACCTTTCAGTATATTATATTACATATATTTTATTATTGTTTATACACAATTTAATGGAGGATTCTGTGATTCTTATTTCTGAAACAAATATTGTTTTCTGATCTATTTATGTATACGTTAAAATCTTATAAATAAAAAACAGATCAAATGCGATAAGGGCTCGTGCGAGGATTCCATACTTACATTATTTAAAGCCACAGACACTTTGGTATAAAAGATGCATATATTTCTTTTTAATTAGAAGCGTTTAATGTGAGTGCACTTTATATTAAAGTGATAACTTAGAAAATCGTGAAGGCTAAAATAGTATTACTCATAATTTTCAAACTATTATATTTGAACGTAACAATAGTATTTATGATTTAAGTATAAGATATTTGCAGGATTTCAGGAATTTCAGGTGTCAACAAGATATTTAAGGTGAGGGGGTTATCAAGATAGACCAGGTCACAATGTCACTACGGCTTATTTATCACAAAATATGTTGTCAGTCACGACTGTGTGACAGTGTTTACGATTCTTATTTCTTTTATATAAATAAAAATACGTTTTATACATACTTTCAAAACTAGTGCATCTAAATATGTCATTAGACTTTAATCCGACTTTTCATTTTTAACAAAACCAAATTATTCTCATTTTTTTTTGACCGATATAAATATTTAGGTTAAGAGAACACTAGGAAGAACTTCTCTTTATCATAAACTTCGTGGAACAGTGATGTCATTATAAATAACATAGTATAGTGTATTATATTGTATTATATTTATGGTATATAATTTAACTATAATATAATACAATACAGTTGCCAAAGTCCACAGTCGGGGTCGTGAATAAAACAAAGAACATGCGGCATAATATTGTAACACTTGTTTGTAAACTATATATTTTTTTCTATTCCGGGGACACGTATAAATAAATATTTCGGGGGACTCATTATGGGAACATGATGGATAAAGTTGTGAAGATTATGTCATTCTTAGTCTACTCTGTAGTAATGAGTGGACTGCCCTGTGAATTATGGATTGTGATGGAAAAGACACACTCTTGAATTTAAAAGGCAGATTTGTAGGAATGAGAGTTATTCGTGGAATAAATACCGTTGCTCCATTTTCTGTGAAGACGGTGACTTCCAAAGTATTAGGCAACATCAACTTTGTTACATTGTACAGTTTTGGTGGACCTAGGTGAAAAAAATTTAAAAGGGAAAGGTAGGTACCATTTTCTCTTTCTAAAGCCAAGTAAATAGATTAGGTTTAGGTCGACGTCATCTTACTAAAATTTGTAATCTGTTTAATCAGTTTTTACTATGTTTATTATAAAAATCGTTTTCTCTCTCCCTCTCTCGCTCTCTCCCTCTCTCCCTCTCAGGCGAGTTCGGTTGCGCTTGTCTTCACCGTACAGGTAAAGGTTTCTATTGATATCGAATAGAATTCCACATCGTTCCGGGATATAAAGAATGTGACGACGAATACTGTCAAATAAAAATAAACCGACAAAAAACAAAAACGGCAAAGTAGTGTGGAGTGATGCGTAGAGATGGCATTTCAATAGGAGTTGTACGAGTTTGTTTGTTCATTCGAACGTTAGGTTGGATTCATTGCGACATTTACCTGAAAATTTCTTTACAAACTTTCATATTAAATATCACAATGTTAAGAAACAATGGAATTTAAGTTTGGTCGAATTCCGTACAAATGCTGAGGTCGGAATTTTTCGCTACACCGTAAGCTCATTTTATAAATTTTCAGATAAGATCAGATGAATTTCTAACTAAATAAAAAATATTAAATGAATAGAAAATTATTTATAAGAATATTAAACTTTCCTTCTAAACAAGTATGGCTTATTCTTGTTCTTCAGTATAGAGAGTAATTTGTTAGCGTCTGTCAGACTATTGTAAGACTCTTTACAATCAAATAAAATATAAATTATTGAAGTTATACTTCTTCAGGCGCGTGATGAAAAAATGATGAGAATGAAATTAAAAAAATACAGGGATGAAGTTGGCAACGATGCAACAGAAAAACGACTCCATGAAGTTGCTCACAAAACATTTATTTTTTTATCGATTTACTTGTCCGAAGTATAAGGCCCATATGAGTATGAAAGAGTTTGTTTGATGATAGTGTTGTCTGATGATGTCTGGTGGTGTTTGATGATTGAGTTGGCAAGAGAAAAATGCGTATTTTTTTCATATTTGACCGTCAGAAATTACACGGTGACCGCATTTGTTCGAATTATCGCAGCTACCAGGCGATCATGAGTTGGTAAGAGAAAAAATGTGTACTTCGTTCTTAAGTTGAATGTAGATACGTCATAGTTTATTTTTCTGCTTGCTTTCTATTGTAAGCCAATCATCTGCCAGACCGTTTCGAATTCTGTATGTATTTATTTGCATTTTAAATTATTAAATACTTATTATTAATAAATTAAAATATATTTTCAGCATATAAATTTATTAATTAAACTATCTTTAGTTAGCAATTCAATCCTCGTGTTTAACATGGCGACCTGTGTTGACGTTCACCATTTTATTTTTCTTCTGGCTTTCCGTTATAAGTCAATCATCTGTCAGACCGTTTCCAAATTATAGCGCTTCAACTTTATTATTCTCTTTTTTTAGTAATTAAAATTTAATAGTGGTCTATATAATAAAATAATTTTTTTGTAAAGTAATTAAATATGATTTTAAAATTAATTTAAAATTTAAAATAATGAATTATAAATTTAATTTGACGTATGAGTGATCCATCATTTTATTTTTCTGCTAGCTTTCCATTGTTCTTGTATTATGCCAAAGAGGTATAACTTCTAATGCGCGTGTATAAGTACACATAACTTTTTTTTAATTTCTACACATTATCGAATGTAACACAAATTTGCACGCCAGACGAATAGGTCATCAATAGTTCTCGCATGTCATGCCACTCTTCTCGTACCCGTGATAATTATTATTGAATCAATACACAGGCACGCCACCCACACTTCGATTAAATTTAATGCACTTTCGCGATACTTGGTCCAAGGGCCAAATTAATGCATTAATTAGACCGTACCGTATCGATCATCATCATCAACGTCCGACGTAGCGCAAGCACGCTGCTTTCCGGCAAAATTCTGCATTTATAATGACAATGTAATTTTATGAATAACGTTAACTGTACACAGTTACCGTGATTTTACCTTTAAAATAGCTTCTTAAAAGCTTGCAATTCGAGTAGGTATTGTTATTTTCATAGAAAGTGTCAATATTGCAATATAAACCTATATTTAGTATACATTTCGTATTACGCTAATAATAATCGTTTTTTTTATTTTTGTGATTAAACAGCTTCCAAATTGATTTTCTTTTCACAAATTGTTTTGTGTCTAATTTTTGGAAACTAAATTAGTAAACATTTATGTTTGAAACATTTAACTCGACCCTGACAACGGCGATTTTCTTATTAGCTATGAATCTTGGGCAATTCTTATTTGAAACTCCACCATTCACCCTATCTTTTATTGATGCAAGTTTTATTTTTATGAATTAACTAGAAATTGCGAGTTAATTATCTACACTACTAGGCATTTAAAACGACAGGTACTGATTTTTTTATATTCCAGTAAGAACTATATGTAGTTCATTGATTTCACTTATTATGGATACCATCTGGTTTACAGCTAATATCTGAAAAATTATTTGAGATATTTTAAACGTTGCTTCGTTAACCGGTAGAATATCGCAAACTATATATAAAATAAATAAAAAAATTATGGATTCTTCCTCTTACTTTTATAACCCAATAACCATAGTAAGAATCATTGTGCATCGTAACAAATTATTCGTCATGGTATACTCTGTAAAGTACAGAAATATAATAAAAAAAATTCCGAAAGACACTGAATAGTAAGTCTATTAACATTTCATTAATATAATTAATGATTATTTATTATAGGACTTATATTTCATCATGTATGCAAATGCAGTTACCGTGTACGTACAATAGATATATTCACTTCACGTAGACCAAAATATTATTTGGCTTGTTTTTGTTTTGACGTACGTCCACAGCATACAACTATAATGATTTTAAAGTTATCAACCAAAGTTAACCTTTTTATTTATATAAATAAAACACATTTCCATTATTGAGAATATTTTGCGAGTAATTATCTATGTTGGAAATTGGATTCAAAGTAAATAACTAAATTTAAAAATATTTGTAAAAAATGTCTAAAGGCAACTTAAACCGATTGTTTTATGTCATATCCCTAGTCCAAATGATATTTCTAGTCTTAAGGTAACTTCAACCGATTGTTTTATGTCATATAACTAATCCAAATATGATAATTTTTTCAAATTAATAATGAAGCGAATTTTACATCGTCGCAAAATGTTTCTATGCATTTCAACACTTACATATATAAGCGAGAATAATTTATCAGTTTTAACTGTTTGATTTATGACGGAAAACTTTCCAGATTAACTAGAAGCAAGTGAAGATAGAGACGCGAGTCCGTGCGATATCGCACGATGTTTCGCCGTCTAAGCGCTTTGCTTTTATCTAAATTGGCGCGGAACTATAAAGATTCGAAACGGAACTATGACTGTCGTAAAGTATAGCCCCCCATACGTTTGATTATGGGGTAGAAAGTTAAGTTATGAAGTAGTCGTTTTATTGTCTACTATATGGTTATCGATATCCATATCGCATGCCAGTGTTATGGGCAAGAATGAACTTTATCAATATACATTACCTGTCTGATGGCTCGTCCTTGTTTCCAGCACACGTCTTAGAGGGCGGAAGGTTTTTGTTGTTCTCAGAGTTTAGCTTCGGTCAAATCTGTATGATGTTTTATGTTCGCAGTTCGTCGCATTCTTGGAAATAGTTATGGTTAACTAAGGAAATTCTTATCATAATATGTAAAATATTTATATAGTTTTATTAGTTAATTGCTGTTGATTATTGCCAGGTTTCATATTTATTTTTACAAATAAACTGTTAGTATTTTGTCAAATTAATTTCCTGTTTTTTTTATTTATTTATAAATAACAGTAATATTGATAAGTTAGTTTTATTTACTAACAAACATAAAAATGGCGTTTTCCTAATTTGCAAGGAAAGTTATTATATTGATTCCTAACTAAAGTAATTATTTATCATTTTAAAATGAAAAGAGCTGGAACATAAAGTATAATCGTATCTTAAAAGTCAATGCTTAGCAATATTTAAAAAAATCTTTTTGCTTAGAATTTTTTTTGGCCACTTATAATATAATTACCATTGTGATCGAATTTGCAGTCTAGGCATAATTTAGTTCTCGAAATCATATTATTCAAATAATGCTTTTAATATTTTAATGTTGAAATCAACTTTTCAATAAATATGATTTCAACATTATTTTACATAAATATTTTCAGCAAATGTTGTTAGATGTTATCATAAACTTTATAGTATGAAACTTGGACAGTGATATACCCAAATATCTAATCGAAGTTATAAAGTAATGTACAAGAATACTTAAATTAAATTAAAGTAGTTTGAATAAAAGTCTTAATGAATTTGATGACGATATTAAACAGTGGGCTCACAGCCTAGTGAAAGTAGGAAGGGGCGTATATCGTCTATATTAATTACTGCCTTCGCTGACAATGGTTATAATATATTTTCGAATTTTAAGTCTCAACCCTAGATTGGGGGCCCTTTAAAGTTCTACAGGTTTGGAACCATTAAATACTCTTTATTATTGCTAAGTAAAAATATGATACTATATACACAGTGCTGTAAGACGCATGAGAAAAACCGTGTAGTTATCGGAGCTGTTTTTGAAGATTATGATGCGTCACACATTTTTTAAGCTGAATGAAATTAACAAGCAAATTTATTTAACTGAATAACAATTTTAACGCAAAATTTAACCACGATAAGCGAGTGATAGAAAAATATTACTTTTTCCATACCATAAGGCATAAGTTATTTATAAATTATGAATTATAATTATTATTGATTATTAAGTAAATGTGGTGCGATAATTACGCTAATGAAACTGTTTGAACTGAAGGTGTTTAAGTTATTATAATCTTGACGAAAGCGACTCCATAACAGTGGATAAATAAATATTACTTGTCTTTCTGGGTCCTATATTAATAAAACATATTGCTCTGTCAAATTGTATGAAATTACCTATAGACGCAGAATGTTTCATTATAAAACAAACATTTAACGTAGGAACGTTCTCACTAAAATTAACGAGAGTAAAGAGTTAAGATACTTGTTCTGACACGCGGATTACAAGAGCAAACTTTGAGTTTAACTTAATCATAATATTAACTGAAACTTTTCTTTTAAGCAATCACGTCATAGACATTAATAGTTTCTAATTTATTACATTGCTGCGCCGGGCGCTCCAGCGAATAGGCACCTACTTGTAAGTCTTAAGTACATAAACGACTAGGAGATAGTTACACTAACAAAGACTTATTGTTCTCGTGAAAATCTTAATTTTATTTGTAGTCGTGTGAACATCGCAACTTTTCAATGTAGTTAGGGCGGGGAGGGGGGATTCGCTTAGTGTTGTGGAGGGCGGCGGGCGCACGGGGGTGTCTTGGAAGCCGAAAAAAGTTGCAAGTCGCCAGATGAGGATAAATTCGAAAGGGATATTATGGCTTCATGGCGCCGAACATTCAAATTTATTGATTGTTTTATAGTTACTCATTATATTTAAGCGTTCTGTAGTAAAAACTTTCGCTTTTATGAGTTGATCGTTTCAACATATCTTTTTGAAAAGTTGTCTTTTACCTTCATAGGTGAATAGTTTTACAATTGGCCGAAAATGACGTATTTAAAAAAATTGTCGTTTCATTCGTGCTTACTATGATCTTCCACCGCATATTTTTTTTTTTTAATAGATCCACATTTAACTATTATCTTACTCAAACCAAGTAAACCATTCTGTATATTGTTCGCTTTCTGTTAAACTTCTGTCACAAGATTCATCATTTTAAAATCTCACATATTCGTCATATTATTTCATTACTTAGGACTTACGTAATTTCCCTAAGTATTTTGCAGTTCGATCAAAGTTGTTTTTATTTTTTTTAACTAGAACTTGTTTATCATGAATAAATTACTTTATGAATGTTCTTAAATTTATTTCGTAAATCTAAGTCTTAAAAAATAAAATATAGTGTATTGGGGCTGCCCGCAGATTGTTATTAATAAGGATGAAACTGTACACTACACAACCATTTATTGAAGTTTACCATAATTTGTCATGTCCTTTATGGCATGGGCTTTGATTACTAGACGTATAGAAAGTGAAGATTTTTGCCATTTTAAGTTTTCATTAAGGTAAACTTATAACCATCATATATATAGGTGTGTGTGTATGCATATATATATATATATATATATATATATATATATATATATATATATATATATATACATACGCGCACACCCACACGTACATACTGTGAGACATAGAAGCATTCGCTTCTTAGAGAAAAGGAAGATAACAGATGTAAGAAAAATGTATTCTTGTAAAACGTTATTAATGATGGATGCAATGGATCAATGTAGTGTTTGCAGTTCACATTCATGAATATTTTCTATTACTTCATCTTTAATGACCAAAGTTTAACGGTAGTGTTGTTCATCCCTATAGTCACTTAACGCGTAAGTTTCACTCGAAAAAAGGTAATATTGTACCACTGCTTAATATATCGGGAGCTGTAGGAGGGCGGGCGCGTAGCGGAGGGGGCGGAATGATCCATTAATCTGGAGCGCAAGTCTGGATGGCGCCGCGGCGTCCGCTCCCCGCGTACCTGGCGCCCCGCGTCGCGACGCCCGTCGCGCGCACCGCCGCCCCTCGAAATATGCTCTACACGTGAACGCATTTCGACAGCCCATCTAAGAAATAATGTCTCAATTTTGATACTAAAGAATGAAATGAATGATAGTCCCGTGTATCTTGCTGGTTAATCTTCTTACAGTTCTAGAAATATTAGAACTTTATAATATTGAAACCTCACTACTTCTGTTATACACGTGATCGGCGCTTATAGGTTACTGTTAGGGTTTGTAAAAGAAAGGTTTTTTGAAAATGTTCATGAATAGAAATATTAAGGAAAACGTATAATATACCTCAATTTTAATTATGTACGAATAATAATATTATAATTTGAATTTAAATAAATCGGAATAGCAGCGATATTCTGTCATGTCATGAGTGATATTCATGGCATCATTTCAAGAAATGAGTTTAAGAAAAATAGACAATAAAAGGGGTATTATTGACTCGACAAGTTAATTCTGGGTCATTGTTATACTGTGCAATGGTATGTAGAATGAATATATGAAAGATGAATTTTTATGAACTAGTATTTTATTACTAAAAACTAAAGGTATATCTATCTCGGTGGCTATGCGGTGGGCATTTCAAAAGTTTACGAAGAAAATTAACATGTGCATTTATTACAGAAATAAAAACGTTGTTTTAAGCCAATAGGGTATTTGACAGTTGTCGATATTTTTTGTAAAAATGTTTTAAAACTGTAGAGTATGTTTAAAAAAATCTTACGATGAAAAAGTAATGCAAATAACAAACAATTAATCGAAATTTCTAAACAGAAAAACGGTAAATTTTTTTTGTTCATTAAATTGAAAAGTTCTACACAAAAAATGAGAGAATTATAATATGCAATATATAACTTAAATGTAATATTTAACGAGATACTAACAAATATTTAACAAACTCCCTTGTAATTAATGCTAAATAACTGGCCAGTGACGTCATAAACCAGTTGTGTTTTGTGCGGGGTGTTTTTCTGCGAATCGTAGTTTGTCAGTTTTAAGTTGTTTTAACTTTGTAATGAAAAGCCCTAGTTTAATAATATTACGTATTCTATTTTAGTAATAAAAATATAGTCAAATACCCTATTGACCAAATAAGGTAGCAAGGCAAATTTTAACATCATGCGTTCTCACGTATCTACATACGGAGCACGCGCTCAGATCGCTTTTGCTGTAGGCGCATGAAACTACAGCCTATTTTAATTGAAGTCTCTGTGACTTGAGAAAGAGCGTATCATGTATGTTGTGGGAGGGAGTCGTTGCTTGGCTTGTTACGTTTTATTATGAATACCTACATCTTGTATTATCATTATCAACTCGTTCACTTCGAAGGTTCGAGCGAGTCAATTTTACTACCTACGAATGTTGAAAGTTATCTTTCTGTTACAAGTTAAAATATAATTTGTTAAAACAATGTTTCATACAGTGCTTCGAAATAATTGTATGGTTGCAGAAAATCTATTTCGCCATGTACTTTTTTATCTTTAAGAGACGAGCACAGTTCAAATGAGTTTTATTTCAGTTCTATATGGTGTAAAGGAACTTCGACTTGTAGTCAAAAGTTTTCGCTCGTCAAGACGTCTGCTGTGGAACTTATCTTCAAATTCCTAAGTACATTCGACCAGCGAGCACTGTGTCGTCGATATATTTTCTAGCAAATATGCCAGGTAAAACTTTACACAAAGCAGTGTTAGTTGAAGTAAAACTTTATACCTTTTGAAAACTACGTGTCAATTCATCGAGTGAATTATGTGCTTTTTGGAGAATGCATACTGGATGTTCGAAAGCAAATCTAATATTTGTAACATCAAACCTGAAATTTATAATATTTAACTTAACGATTAGTTCGTGTGAAATATTTTAAAGAGTAGTATGATTCAATATTCTAGTGAGATAATGCAGTAAAGTTTAATGACTCGATATTCTTGTGAGACAATGCAGTAAAGTTTAAACCTTAATTTTTATGTACGAGTGGATAAGATCTCGATATTTATGGTCAAATACGGGATCAGCAATTTTCCAATTGATTTATTGGCACTCGAGAGTCTATTGCATCCCCATAATGTGTATTATGACCGTTCTGCATCGGGAAATATGGAAAGTTTTACAAGTTACGTAATTTAAAATGACTAATCCTTGTTTTCAAAGATTTAAGAAAATATTTCTACTATATACTACTATCACTGAAATGTTATAGAAAATAGTTTTAATACAGGTGAAAAATAGTACGTCGGTGTGAAAAATCGTAGATAGTTATATTATACTATCTAAAACTTATTAATAATTCAGTCAGAGGTAATTTGATCGGTACATAAAGGTTAAATACGGAAAATTTGTCCATATAATTTCGACAGAACAGGACGGACAAGAGAACCATTTAAATATTCTTGAATACAAAAGAATGTCAAATTCCAGCTGAAAATGTTACTGCCCATTAAAAAGATTAATATATGACACTGAAATTAAAAGGTCATTAACTCGTAGATACGTTCGCTTAAAACATCAAAACCTCTAGATGATTAATCTTTGGCCTTCTTAACAATCGTTACCGCTCAACAGTAAGGGAGGAGATATTCTTTACTTTTTTTGAAGGATTTTCTTTTTTTTTCGTCTCTTTCACAAAGCTATTTAAGATACTGGCGAGACCTTGTTTGAGATCTTTTTATTCCTTCAATATCATCTCTTCTAACTCGTCTATTGAATCGCGTATGATGAAAAGGTGTTTTCGTTGTAGCGCCAACGTGAATATCAGATTTTGCGTTTTAAATATAATGTAACCCCAGATCTTGTGGTTCTTTTGTTGGATAAATCTACTTATAGCCCATCTTTTTTTTTCGTTTTATGTTATTGAATTTTTTTTAATAAAATCACTTAAGCCCTCATTTACAAGTGAGATGATATCTTTTATATTTGGTTAAAGGAAATAGACTAGGTCAATCTCGTTGCATTTATCACCAATGGGAATGCAGCTAAAGGTAAAATTGAGATTACAGAATTGAAGGGAATTTAATTTTTATCTATCTGTCAAACGTTAAAATTTGACCTTAGTAAAAATCTCTCGGATTTCGAGATATACACTTTTAAAAGTTTGGAAAAATCACGCCACGGCTGCAAATTAAGTTCAATTGCTATTTTTTTGTGTGACGGTTCTCTAAAAAAGTTTAAGTGTTTTCAGAATACCGTAATTTTTGTCATTAATTTTTTGACTGTCTGTGTTGTAAAAAAAATTACTGCTTGGAACTGGCAACTTGGTCTCAAAAATCGGTGCATGTAATGTAGAACTTATAATGATAAAGAACTTACCATCTTTGACTGTAAGATGATATTAAGATTTGACTACAGAAAGCATTCATTTTGAAATAATTGCTACACGTTTAAATTTCCGTGTAAATGGTTCGTTTTTTTTCAATATTTTTCAGTCAATGAATAACGTGTGTTATATATATATATATACATACACACACATATATATATATATATATATATATATATATGTGTGTGTGTGTGTGTGTGTGTGTGTGTGTGTGTGTGTGTGTGTGTGTGTGTGTGTTTGTGTGTGTACATGTATATACGTATATCTTGTACGTCTTTTAATTTGTATGAAATTTTAAGGATTATATTTTTATTAATTGTAAGTATAATGGTCCTAACGTAAAAACACTACACGTAAAACGTGCCTCTACCTGGAAGATATTAATACCATAAATTTATTAGAGACGATTCATAACATTTCTCTACGAACATGTAACGAGCTGCGTTCTGAAATTGCTTTGTGTGATCGATATTCTTAATAACACTTTCCCGTAAATGCTCTTGACGTAGTTAGAACATTTGTTAATTTACAAGATTGGATAACAAAGAACATCCTCTGATCGCGAAATTCACTACTGTACGTTATTTAACACTTTCACCGCAGTGTTTATGAGCTTTAAATTTTGTTTTTTGAAAAAAGTACTTAGTGTAATTCTACACATTACACACTTCCACTTTTCAAAAAAATACATAAAAATATATTTATTAAAAGATTCATATATAAAGTTATGTGTCACAGGCTCATATCCTGTCACCGCTGCGAAATGATTAAATACCTAAAACATTTCACTCATATACTCGTCAATTCACTTGTTCATAAATTAATGAAGCATTCATAGGCAAGTGTTTCAAGCACCCAGGGATCGGACTTCCGGCGACCCGTCTTTGTAGTGCTTTTCATCTCAATCATTTAATGGGTGTAACTAATTAGAGGTCACCAATCTTCAAACTACGTAATCGTTTTAATTAACCAGACTTCAGGATTTATAGTAATAGTAAAATCAAGCAAAATATGCCGCCCTCACTGGAGCACGGTTATTACTAAGAATAATAACAACTAAATTTAATTTAATTTTATACCTAGGACACACATTTATGAGTACATACCGAGCTTTTGTTGAAGTTTTGATGTAAATGTTGCTCAACTCTTATAAAACTTAATCAACCAGGTTCTACCTTTTTTTTAAACCAATATAAGCTATCTTTGCAATGTCCGCTATTGAAGTAAAGTTGTAATTTGAATTACGTGGAGTTAATATTGCAATTATCTCCCAGATAGAATTTTCATGTGTTCTTATATGATGAGCAAGAAGGTGTCCTAATTTGTCTACTAAGTAGCATAGCTTTCTTGTCTACTAAGTAGCTTAGCATCTTCTGTTAAAGTAAAGTAATCTTAAGCAATTTCTTGTCGATCTGTCTCTTTTGTTGTAAATATTTTATTTTTATATTGTATTATTGTATTTTTTTAAAATATTTAAATATTTTTTTAGGACTAATAATGAACTTAAATCAATAATATGATAATTTCTAGTACACATTTATTATGAAAACTTTTATTTAAGTCAATCCAAAAAAGCTCATTGAAACAGCTTTAAGGACGGCCTATTCTTTCTTGTGTTGTCATACGTTGTTCTTTGTCAGTATCGTCTTCGGTTAATAATAATTTTAATGCTGTTCTCCATGTTCTCAGAACGATAATCACTATTGAAGGCTGAAGGTGTTAGACGCGTCGCGTTAATATCGGTTTGTTGATGCTGCGTGGCGTTCAGTGTGGGTGCGCTTCATGTTGCTTATTAATTCTTGCGGTAACGTTAAGTATATTCAACTATCATACTAGCCGCTTTAGAATCTATTTTCTTTGGCTTGTTTTGAATTTAAAATCTGAATGTATATTATTTAAATAAAAGACCAAGTAATTCTAATTCCAAAACGAGTCACTCATTTGTCTTGTTTCTATTTGAATTTTGTCATATTTCTCATTATAATGGAAAATTCACCACATTTTAATAAGACTCCTCTTATTTGCCAAAGAAGTGCAGACCCAATACTTCAAATAAACTCACGGCGGTAATTCAGTGTTTTTAAGATTATATTTATGATAATGAAACGCTTAAATCTAATTGTGATTGAGAAAAAATATTAAAAGGAAAAAAATATTTAATTATTGAAAAGTAAATTATTCTTCGATAATAAAAGCCCAAACCAAAAAAATACTATATATTATTATCGTTCTATCTTTTGAAGAGGAATCTGGAAAAAATTGCATATGGACAAAACTTCTGCCGGCGCCACAATAAAAAAGCTTACAAAATTGTGGTATCTGTCTCGATCACAATTTTTGACGAATCGTTTTCAAACTTGGTTAAAAATATTTCTTGTGTGTAGTTATTCGGTATGTGAAAAAGATAAAAACTGGAAAGGCAATTGTCCGATTTCACCTGAAAAGTTGCAAAATTGTTTACATCAAAATTTGCGTTTTGAATTTTGATCGCTTTTTAGAAGACAGAGTTAAACTTTCAAATATATTGATTGTCCTTGCTCGCTACGACCAGTGAGGAATGAAGCGCGTTGTTTTACAGTCTTTGAAACGACGCGCATTGTTCGTGCGCTGCGAAATCGGTACGAAATCGGCACAAATTGTGCGTCGATTTCGGAAATGGTGCTGTATATTCAAATGTTCTGGTAACTCACAAGCTACTACCCAAACTCCACTACCACTATCCCAGATGTATCTATCAATAGTAGAGTAAAGTATTTCGTAAGCACAGGTACGATTGCGCGGAAAAAAGGAAATTTGCTTTGGTTTCGAGTGCATCATTATTTTGTGGGCCATAAAGTATGTTTGTATTTCAAAAGTACCCTCGACTCTTTAGCTTATCTTGGTACTTTAAGCTGAAGCGCTGTAACAGTCTTAATAATTTCTACTCATAATTTTTACTCTCACAGAATTTTCGATCTGTACAACAAAGCAGCATAGGTTTTCATTTTCGATTCCAAGCATAATCATAATGCAGTCTCATCCAAATCGGGCCAAAATATCGGGCCAAAAACAGTTGTTTTGGCTTCTAATCGATCTTAGACAACATTTGACAAACAATTTTTCAAAAAGTTTCAATGTTCCGTTATCTTCCTCTCATATAATTTTGTATAGCGGTATTCACTTCTGAAGAAGCTTGGATTGCGGTTGTTAATTCTATTTCTTTATAAGGATTGTCAGATCCGTTTAGTCTATGTTTTATTAAATATTGGGTATCTACAAGAAAATATTTGGGCTGATTACTATAGGTGACTACCGTTGTTGTTTAATTTTAAACTCTGCTATATTAAGACCAGAGAACAGGAGATTTCGATTTTTCATCACCTACTGTAAGTTAAGAAAAATATGTTGATTTTATCAGAGATTTCACTAATTTTTATATTTAATAACATTTTTAATACCCTTTTGAAATGAAATGACTTCAATTCTGCTGTTTTTATTTTTATATTCCAACTAAAAAGGTTTTATTTGTATTAAAGAATGTGAAAGGAAATTTGATATAGGAAGTTTATTTTAATTAAAAGTTGAACTTAGTCAACAAATCGCTTTTTATTAATATGATCCTAATTTTTGTTTCTTTTCAAAAAGCCCGTTTTGCCGGTCAAACGACTTGGCTATCCATCTCACGGTGAACAGGTGTGGGCCGCGTTCGCTTCTGTATGAAGAAATAAAAAAAATCGTTATGTACGTTTCATTTGTCTTTCGTAAATAAAAAAATAAACAGGTTTTGATATGGTTATCAGGTTTCTAAAAGTTTTAAAATATTTTTATATTTCCGCGGAAATTAATTCGGCTTTATGAAAATAGAATATAATTTCCGTAGAATAATTTTTATCTAATATTCCTCTTTCACAAATATTTTCTATTAAGTTGTGTTACATTTATTATCTTGCTGCGCGATGTCTCCCTGTATAAGAAAAAAATAAGAGATAATGTAAATGCGCATAGTTTTCCTTTCCGCAATAAGTAAGAATTGACGGGTCATCGGTGGGCGTTTCTATGGTGGAATTAACGGCTCGTGAACGACGTCGGGGAATACGGGACAATATTTATTGGAAATAAATGTCAGCTCGTAATAGACAACGCTTTGCATCATCACGGATTTGCTGTGATTTATTTTTGTATGTTATACTCGTTGACATTTCTGTATTAAGGAAGGCATTGTGGATTTTTTGCCATTAGATACAAATATTCATTGGACTAGTTATTACAAGAAAGCGGTTAAATCTAATACAGGTGTGTTACTACTTTTCAGTTAAAAGTCGTGACATGCCATTGTTCTATCTATTCAATCTATATAATATTATTCTTAATGAGATTTAAGCTGGTAAACATATTTACAAGAAAAAAAAAATCTAAAATTCTGCATAGATTATTTACATTTCTAAAATAAAATTGACAGTCGAATTAAGGGGACATCGTAAAAAAATTAATTTTTTTTAACTAGTTTCGAGCCTCGTCATGTAAGTGCAATAAATGGGAAAGCGACGTGGGGCGTTTCTGACGTGAATTAATGATCAATAAAAATATATATACATTTTTTACCTCACAAATGTCTAAACATTCACGATATTAGGGTGACTAGTAACTTTTTAGCCACAAATTCGGGACTTTTCTAGAAAGATTCTCGAAACTTCTAAAAAGTTTTACTGTAGGGTATAAATAGGCTAAAGTGCAGTCAGTTGGCAACAGTCAGTGCCGAAGCTGTAAGTGAATTACATAATAGATAATGGATTTAAATCGATATCAAATACGGATTTTATGTAATGTAAAGACAATGTAAAATGTAAAGACTGCCACAAATAATATATGTCATGCAATGGGTGAGCCCATGGTGTCTTACGCGATGGCAAAGATTTGATTCAGAAAGTTCAGGAATGAGGACTTAGATCTCGAGGGCGAACCCCATACCTGACGTTCTGTTGAATTGGAGGAGGATCCACGACTGACGACTCGTCAATTGGCAGATGAGCTACACTGCAGCTATGGCACCATAGAAACACATTTGCACGAATTGGGAAAAGTTTCAAAATACGGTGTGTGGATACACCACGAGTTGTCATCTTATCATCTTCAGTGCAGAGTTGATATTTGTCAACAGTTATTGACATTGAAACGTAACATCGACTGGCTGAATCAATTAGTAACTGGCGATGAGAAGTGGGTTTACATACGTTAACCATACACGCAAACGTCAATGGCTGGATGTCGGAGAAACAGGAGTTTCAGTATCCAAATCTCAAATAAGTTCCAAGAAGGTGACACTCAATTGCCTGTGAAACGTCAAGGGCATATTCATCGGGAATTGCTTCCAGAGGGATTAATGCAGATATTTACTGTAAACAATTGGACCTATTAGCTAACAAATTGAGTAGTCAACAGGATCGAGTTTAATTTCTTCATGATAATGCTAGACCACATGTTGCAAAACGTACTCGTGATAAATAAGAGGAACTCGGCTGGGTTCTACTCGCCCATCCACCATATTCGCCCTATATTGCGCCTTCTGATTACCATTTATTCAAGGTTCTAAGTAACCATTTAGGTGAAAAAAATTCGACGTTAAAGAAGATCTCCAAAACGATCTCGCACATTTTTTTCAAACAAAGTCACCGGAATTTCACCGGCGCGTAATTAAATTAAATTAATGTAACGTATCAATTGTTTAATAAAAATTGTAGACGGCAACTTGGGGTTAAAAACTTATTAGCCAACCCAATAGTTATGGGCTTAATTATATTATCAACATATAACAACAGTGAATCTATATTTATAAGTACCGAAGTGTTTGAACAGCATTTTGTTTTTGCATACGTTTGCCACTTACATCTAAGATGCTCTAAGTTTCTAGAATGGAAGACATTTTTACATTTTTGAACTTTGCGACAAATATTAGTTTAGTTTTAAGATGTTTTCTTTTTTTGTCACAATATGTGTAATATAAAATCAAACTTTTGTTCTAATCTTGAAGACGGATCAAAAACGGAATTATCACAGTACCGCTTATTAAAAATATAATTTCTACTGGGTGTAAAAAAAAACAAAAGTGGAAGCAGAAGCCACCGTACTTACGCGGAATGAAGTCGTCGAGGCTCGCGAAGTTCACCTTGAGCGGCGGCGCCAAGACGAATCGCCACGAGGCGCGGGCACGGTTTGGCAACGATGTATGGTCGGGCGAACGTATCGCAAACTCAAACATCCACCTACACAAAATATCTTACACTCGTTACTATAATGGTATTAATTATCACGTAAGCGCTTGATATGCTTTTACAGCGTTCGCTGAGAAGTTACTTGCGTCCGTGCGCTGTACCTATTGTAATGCGAGAGAGGCACGTAATAAGTACATATATATCATTTTAAGTTCGCTATCTAACTGGCATTTCTTTATCGTGCCTTTTTCGCATTCGCTTGACGCGCCTGGTCATTTTGAACAGTATCATGTCAGTATCATCTTTAGTTTAGTTAGTATGTGAACCTTATAAATAAATTTTTGCATTTATAAGTAACACATTAACACACGAACAATAATTATTCTAAATAAAATAAAAATTAATTAATGCTTTATTTTTCGCATTTACATATATTTAATCACAGTGTCCTATTACTACGTATGTTATAATACTCTAAATATTTTTTTCATAATTATCTTCAATACGCACACAAAATAATTGTACAGTTTTTACTATACTAACTAATGTAATGCGAAAGTGTATTTGTTTGTCCTTCTTTCATATCGCAATGGTGCAATAAATTTGCGTGATTTTTTGCCCAAAAATTGCTGGAGGATCGGGAAATGACATAGGATACTTGTTACGACGGGATAATTCTTATTTGAAATTGAAAAAGCACACAAAATCAATAATAAATGTGGAAATAAGCAAAATAAACCGCCTTCGCATAATTCTACTACATTCGATTATGGCGAATGTGGCTGCACCTAAGTTTTGAGCTAGTTCTGAGATATAAATATCCCAATTTAAATTTTCATTTAGAATTACACACCCGAGAATTTTATCTTATTATTTTTTTAGGGATACATTTTTCAGTAACTTAATAAAGTTGTTTCCACATTTTTTATTCATTCTCAGAGAAAAATTAAAAAATATGTCTTATCCATATTTAGTAATAAATTATTGTTTTCGAACCACTTATATAACTTGCTGAAGATTTCTTTCACATCATTGATGAGGTTTTCATAATTAGAGCCTTTTATAATTGTAATAGTATCATCTCTAAAGATACAAATGTCAGTTTTTCCGTGATAACAAGCGCCGAGATCATTTATGTAAACTAGGAAAAGTATGGGACCTAGCACATATCCTTGAGGTACTTGATTGGGTTTGGTTTAGATTTGACTGTTTAAAATCTACCACTTGGAGTCATTCTAATAAATATGACTTTATAAATTCGAGTTACTATAATATTCCAGCTTGCCTAATAGTCCACACAATCAAACGCTTTTGACAAATCTCAAAATAGCCCTAAAGTTTTCCATGATTTATCCACCGCTAATAAAATGCTTGCAGTGACTGTAGCAATTGAATATGTTGTGAATTTTGATCTCTGGAATTGTAATTGGTTGTAGTTGATAATGCAGTTTTTTGTGAGATCGCTGTAAATTTTTTAATGGCTACTGAATACCGGCAGAATAGCAACAGGGCAATAATTTTGCACTTCACTCTTTGAACACTTCTTAATTGCCATCGCCAACTGTATGAGAGCCAGGAACGGGCCAGTGCGCACACAAGCACTGAAAACCTACGTTAAAGGCTTTCAGTGCTTGTGTGCTACTAGTATCTTTTATTATTTTAAGGAACACACGCCATAGATCGAATGATGATTTCGGTCTCATATTTTTAAATACATCATTTATTTTATCTATAGTAAAAGGTTTAATTATAAATTCTTGTCAATATACCGAGCTTATACCAACCGTGAGAGGCAACCAAGACAGTGCTGCTTCTTTAGATGTAGGCAGGTGTTTAGTTAGTATTTCCGTTATATTTGAAAAATACTCGCTGAAATGTTTGGCAATATCAGTATTATCGCCTATACTGTATTCTCCTGTTATTTGAGACGTTATTTCTTCAACAATATATTTATCATAACATTTACCAGTTTCTGCCTTTATTATGTCCCAAAGAGTTTTAATTTTATTATAAGCCTTAATAATTCTTCGCTTTAAATAATTTCGTTAATACTATTGTAAATATTTTACTGTATTGTATATTTTCAATAAGTCATAAAGGAAGAAAGGAATACCGCAAGTGTTACTCAGTCATTAAAACATGTTTTTACTTGTTTATATTTCAATTTAATTTGTATAAAATGATCAAGTTTTAAAATATTTTTTTGAAAGGAAATATTTGCCCTAGTGCGCCCTTAAGATGCTCGATATTCGCCGTCGCCGTAGTTTGTTGCATTGATAACAAGGCTTACGGTATTTGTCGGCGTGACTCATCGCGGGGATCCGGGTTCGATTCCCAACCGCTCGTTGAGCGGGACTGGAGTGGTGTTCTGGTTGACTGTAAGAGATTGCTCTCGAGGCAATAAGTTCGCCATATATATATATATCAATTGTATACATTAAAGTACATAAATAAATAAATAAATATTACTCATTTTTACATGCATATTCCTATTATATAAACTGCGTTCTGCGTATTTTTAACATATGGGAACGGATTCGTGATTAGATTTCTTGTTCATAGTGATCAGACTCAATGTATTTGAGCAAACTCTTATTTTCTTCCCTCATATCCGTAAGTATGGTGTCAATGTAAGTTGCAGACTGACTCGTGACCCTTGTTTACTTATAGAATTGTTGATTTAAGAGGAAATTATCTAAAATGTCGAAAAGTGTGTTGTTGAAAATTGGTTGAAGTGGAAAATTAACGTTAAAATTCACACGTAATATTATCTCATTATTGTTATTTTAAATAAATCATGACTTTATATTTTTTTATTCATGACTTCATCAAGCAGAACATGTCACTAGAATTGTTCCTCTAATCACATATTTATTTGCTGTTCTTTACCCGTGAAACCCTAAATATTTAGATGAGCTGAGAGAGCCTTTTATAATTTTCAGCTGATGCAAGCAGAACATGTCACTAGAATTGTTCCTCTAATCACATATTTATTTGCTGTTCTTTACCCGTGAAACCCTAAATATTTAGATGAGCTGAGAGAGCCTTTTATAATTTTCAGCTGATGATTTATAATTTTCAGCAATGCTTAATTTTCAGCCTGAGCCTTTTATAATTTTCAAGTTACGAATTTTCAATTCATGAAAAAATATTTTGAGATACTAAATGACCCTGACAATTAGTATAATTTGTAATACAGCGAAGATTGCATGAATTAGTATTCGTTGAAGTATTTCAATTTTATAATATATTCATACCTAACTGGGTTATAGCTTTATTATTAAGAATTCAATTTATGTTGAATATGTTTACTTCCATTACATTTAAACCAAGAAACTTTACGTCGGCGGTGCCCGGTGTCATTTCATATATTCTACAATTCTTTTTATAAATTTCTGTCGGTTCAGCCTGTCAGAACACGAGATGTACTAAAGTACAATTTGGAATTTATAAATAAAGTTATGTCTTTAGCAATGCACAAATATTTAATATGCTCTAAACAATACATGCGTATTAAGCGATCGCAATGTTAAATGTTTTCTGAAATATTAATAATAATATCCTTTTTGCACACATCTTTCATGTGGTCGGGGATTACTCTCATAATTTCTTCCAATGAAGCGTAAGGTTTGCAATGGGCAGTAACACCCATATCACTATTAAGGTCGTGAAGAAATGTGTCAAGCACCTTTGCTAGTTCGTCACTATATAAACTAATTTTTGGCTTAAGAATGCGCAGTTTTGTATTTATGTGGTCAATAGGTAGTTGCCTAATTACGGGTTTCACTTTTATTTGTTGCACGCCACATATCTCCTTGGAGTTTTTTTTATTTCTTCCTTCAAAAAAATTATTTTAATATTCGTAATTTAGAAGTGCGTCCTTAAAATATTATATATGTTTTGAGGTTTAAAATGTTTTTTTTGTATCAATTTCTGGCAGGTGTTTTTCTGCCTTGGTTTGTTTTTTTCTACTGAAGTCGTTTTTTTCTCACTCTCCAATTTGCACTTTAGGGTGTCTATTTTAGATATCTATGTTAATTATTTTACATTTTTATTTAGCCTATTGTCTTAGAATCGGAATGGATTATCATTAGGCTATGATATATGAGCACAGTATAATAATGTAATAAAACCTTATTCGAAAAACCTATTTTAATTACTTCAATTATTTATTTAAATTTTGACTATCTTACTATATAAAACTAGTTGTTGTAACACGCCGCCGAAGTGCATAGTCAAAATCAACTTTCGCTTCACAAACAAAACGTAATGATTTGATTAGTATTTTTTTTATACACTGCCGGCTAAAACTTTGACACCACATTAATGATGGCAGAATAGAAAAATTAAATTAAAATTTTTCTATTCTGCCATCATTAATGTGGTGTCAAAATTTTAAAAATTAATAATGAAATTGGTTTAATTATATAAGGTACATATTAATAAACAACATTTACCTAAATAATGAAAAATTCGATTTTTAATAAATTTGTTAAAAAATACACGTGGAACCGATTTATCGCATATTTGATTACTTTTTTGCTTAATCTCGCTTAACTAATTGATCAGCTATATATCAACAATCTCGCGTAACTAATTGGTCAGCTATATCTATAGTGTCGTGTAACTAATTGATAAGTATCTCGTATTGTTTCATCTGTTATTTAAAGCCTTCCACATGTTCTGCTAAAAAGCCTTCCACATGTTCTAATATGAGGGATACCAAACACGAACATTTCTGCCTAGCCCCTCTCACAAATGTTCTATCTAATTGAGACCGTGGGCCATAGCATAATTTTCTTATATACCTTGAGGCTGTTTCTCTTTTATATATACCCTGCATAATGTGCAAATTTTTTTTATTTTTCTTGATACCGTCAAGTCGCACAGATATTCTGTTCCGTGGTCTGAAAAACAACTCCAAACCATCAATCAGGGAGCCACCGTTTTGCAAAATAATGGATACCGTACAGTTTAGTAACATCTTCAGAGCACTCCGTCTTACATAAATTCTCCTTTATAAAATAAATATTTCCTGTCCTGTTCCTGAAATGGTTTCACAGAGATAAAACCATTCCTTAATTAATGGAAATTCCATTGCCTAATTTTCTGTGGTAATACAGTTACACCACTCTGCTTCAAGGGATAATTTAGTTCGAGTACCTATTTATTTAATCTATGGTGTGAACCCGTTTGTCGGCTCCAAATTTAACAAATGCGATGTTCACGATCAATAATGGCTTAGTCGAATATAGTTTATAAAATATTTGCATTTTATTTAGCTCTAGGTTCGCATTCGCTATCTGATCCCAGTTAGAACCATGCGACCTTTGATAATTATTTTATTTCACTATGCAGCACTCGTTGCTGATAAGAGTAGATAAGATAAAATATACACATTCGTTACGTTTTTATGGTTAAATATCCATAAGGCCTGTTACCAAGGTTCGTAAATATTTAATTTCAATTAATACCGGTTGCTAAAAAAAAGGATAAAATCCTTGCGGAGTAAAGCCTTAACATTCATTACTTATGTAATTTGAATTTATTTAAAGTATAATGAAGAATATGCGTCAAAAAATTTATATTAATTATATATTAATAAATGTTTTAATATATCGTTTTCCTATTTTTACGCCCAACAGAGTACAATTTGTGAAAATCTAAAACCAAAAATTTTCAAACTTTTTTTGTGAACAGTCTCTAGGTTCCAAGAGAACTCCGGGTTCGTTCTAACTCCTCCTGTCCAAATCGTGAGACTTGAAAATTATATTTTATATTAGTATTGTGGGTCTTAAACAGAGAATCTGTCAATGAACTCAGGTTCAAACTCCTCAATACTGATTTTACGGGGGATACTGCTTGCCAAACCGTGAGACTTGAGGATTTGCTGTCTTAAAATTAATATTATGGACCTCATACAGAGACTTTGTTATCAAACTACGGGTCCCAACTCCCCTCAGTCTTGAGGTTGCAAGGGTATTACTTGCATAAACGGTGATATTTATAGATTTTATAGTTATATCTCAAGTAGAGACTTTGCCATTAAACTCCGGGTTCTAACTCCTCAGTACAGATGCTGCAGGAATACAGTATCTATTCAAAACCGTGAGACGTGAGGATCTGCTGTTTTAAATTAGAATTGTGGGTATCAAGTAGTGACTCTTCCAATAAACACCGGGTTCCAACTCCTCAGTCTTGATGCTGAGTATTGCTGGCTTAAATAGCGAGACTTGGGGACTTGCTGTTTTCAAGTTTATTTTTAAGTTTTATCCTACTAAAATAATAAAAAGGAAATTTTTGTTGTTTGTTAGGTTTCTAGGTATTCACGCAAAAACTGTCAATTCTGTTGATGTATGTTTTACAATCTTTGCAATATGATAGCGTATGGTTTCCAGATTGCTATAGGGGCATATATACATATATTATGTACATATATTGTATAATATTTGAGAGACAGTTAATAATGTCGACGTAGTCGGTTAAAGAGTCGCTGGCTAAAGAAAAGTCCGCGACACCACTTATCTATCTTTGACAGATAGCCACGGTAACTATTTATTAGTGAAACAGTGCGAAGGACTAAGGTGGCGGTGTATAGGTCGGTTTATTAATCCTCGTTAAAATAAATATTATGGCAATTTTATGAATTTTCAATAGCTAAAAATTAACTTTAATACACAATTAACAAATTTAAAAATTTATATTAGTATTTTAAAAGAAATGAAATGGCTTTTAACCGACATCAAAAAAGGAGGAGGTTCTCAATTCGTCGGAATTTTTTTTATTTACGTTCGGCGATAATTCATTACCTAGTTGACTGATTTTGATGATTATTTTTTTATTTGAAAGAGGATACTATAGACTTTTATTTGAACTACTCTATATACTTTTATTTGAAGAGGATACTCATATAAATATGATGATGATCTGATCACTAAAAACTGGAAAATAAAATATCTTTCCAAAAATCGACTTCAAAAAAGTAGGTACTAAAAATAAAAAATCAGAACAGGTACCTATTTATTCGCAACAAATAATTAAGTTATTTATTTTTGAACTTGGTGCGAGTACCAACTTCAAAAATAAACTAAGAAATGTAAAATTTTGTATTATAAATAATTCCTTTATGAATCTATTTAGTATCCTGAGTACATTAGAAGTTAAGGTTTTAAATTTACATTATAAATTAAATTATAAATTTGTTTAAGTTGATCGATAGTGCTGGCACCGACTTCAAAAATAAATAACTTATTTATTGCGCATAAGTAGGTACCTATTTTGAGTTAATTATTTTTTACTTTTTAGTACCTACTTTTTTGAAGTCGTTTTTTTTAAACATATTTTATTGAAAGTAAATAAAAGTGAAAATACGCATTTTCATGAACTTTGGTGCGATGTCTTCGCGCATGGAGAGAAGTGGTGGTGGGCAAGGTCATCATGTTGCGGTACATTATTATGTTTTTATTAATTGAAAGAAAGCCCAAGACTACATTCATGAAAAAAATGCATGTCAAAAAATTTTCAGCTTAATTGTACCTGTATGAAGTCGTCTTATGAGTCGTTTTGGCAATCTTTAAAAACTTTTTATTTTGAAAACATCTTGTCAAGTTTATTTAAAAATTTATATATATATATATATATATATATATATATATATATATATATTTAAATGTAAAAATATTCGTTAAAGCAAATTTGATATTCTAATCCGTTTAACTCTCAAGACGACAAAAAACAGCAGAACTTATTGCTACGAATAACTGTTAACAATGTAGGGGAATAGTTCGAAAGGGAATATAATTTTTTTAAATTAAGGCCAACGAGTATTGTTATTAAAAAAATAATATATGAATAATGACGAAAATGTTGGAATATGTTGCAAAATCGTCTGTCCCATGGCAGGTCGGGTGGGGCGTGTCGCTTACGAATTCCACGGACGTCGTTCGGCGGGCGGCTTCGATGGCGGGCGGCGCGGCGCGACCGCTCTCGCAGATTTCTGTGGGCGAGCGAGCATTACCGCGTCAACCTCAACGTGACAAATTTAATTATTCAACTTAGTGAAATGTTAGCAAGATGACTTCTTCTCGTTGAGATGCTGCTAACTAAGTCTAAAATAAATTCACTTAACATAGCCGAGAGTGGAATTTAACTTTATAAAACATTCAAAATTCTTTATAATTCAATTGAAAATGTCGCTTCGCCGGAGTTGGATGTGTGATTAGAATTTGATAAAATATTGTAGCGCCTCCAAGTGTTTCGAGATTAATTTTCGACAGAAGTTGCTCTTCGTTTTGACATTGAATAATATTAGATGTTTGATTGAATTTATATTGTTCGTAATTCTGCTTCTAAGTTGGCTCTTGTAAATTTATGAAAATATGTGAAATTAAATATAAGGCAAAGGATACAGGAAAGTATCCTAATTAAAACACTTTTTGTGCATGTCAATGGTAAATTCCGTATATTGGATGCATTCCATACAAATTGGATGCGTCGCGGATTTAGTAGAATAATTATAATATTCTCGTAACAATTGGCCGGGGCGCAGATCGCGGTCGCCGTGCGGAGTCACCGGTTCAATTTGTTATTCATAATTGCATACATTAGCGGGCGACGGGCGTCTTCGCCGTTACCGTCGCCCGTCGCACCTCGCCTTGACCCGACACATTACTCGTGTTGTGCACAGCACCACTCAATTTTTAAAATTCTTTCGTTCATGTCAGTGTTTTGAGTCAGGTTACATAAAAAAGTTTTTTTAGCAAAAACGAGGTCATCCAAATCTTGTTATACTAACTGATGTTGATTTATTTATGAGGCAAGCTTCCACTCAAGCTTTATTAATTACAAATTTGTGCATTTTGTTTTCAATGTTTATTAAGACAGAAACACTCAAATAAATATAATGAACCGTTATTCAAACTGATTGAGATAAGTAGAAAATTGGCAAATTAGTCACCAATATAGATTGAATATTGAATATATTTGGCGTTAATTTTGTAGAAATTCATTATTCACAATTAAATGAAACTACGTGATGTTGTATTATTTCTACTTTCTTTAAGTTCTTTATCACGACCTAGGTTTCGTTGTATTACAACATCTTCAGGTGGGCTGTTAACAAAGATAGAAGACAACGAAACCTAGGTCGTGGTAAAGAACTTAAGAAAGTAGAAATAATACTACATCACCTAGTTTCATTTAATTACTCCAATATAGAGACAAAGCACTTATGTTTTCCTAATTTGAAATACATTTCTAAAGGATCGATATATTTTTGTTTTAAATTGCAATAAGTTGTATTTAATAAGTATTTTAATTAAACATTTTAAAAGTATATCGATTGATCCTCTGTATTGTCTTACTCGAAAGTTGATCGATAAAATTTAAAACAATATAAAAAAACTTACAAATGAAAAAAATTAAATTACTTGAAATTAACAACTGCGTCTGTGAAATATTTGAAGCAATGTTTTGAATTAAATATCATATCAATTGATAGTGCCGTTACCCACGGTAGTTGAGTCTGAACGATATTGCACATAAAATGCATATCAATTCAACTACTGAAACCGCTCATAAAACTTAATCAAACAACTCAAACTTAACGTCCAAAAAGGCCGTCGCCCGTTTGACGAAAACCTATTTTAGGATGTTAATAATAGTTAGTAATAATAATAATATCGGAAATAACCAATGTCACACATTAGTATACGCAGCGATTTGATATCTATTCACAGGGACATTAGAGAGGAATGTCGCGTGTGCGTAGGTCGACACAATTCCGACGAGTCAATTGAAGCCCGGCGGTGGTTTAAGGGTCGGAGCGGCGCCACGAATCCTGCCGTAGACAAATTCGTAAGTGCGGCCGTCGGGTTGCGGCGCCGCTACTAGGCGCGAGCCCGGCCCACGCGCTCTCTGCCGACTGTCGATATTCACTCGACGCTACGAGAATCATCACGTGCATCGTAGCGCGATAAATATCCTTTACTAGAATTAACGCTCTATACGTGATTCACGTTTATTTAGGTTTCTAATATGATTTAAATCTTATCTTCAAAAAAATATACCCATAGAGTTGAATGACTCGTTATTATGCCGACCGTTGATAATCTCTAAATCTTGGTACTCGCTTGTATATGACCTCTTATCTCCTTACATTTTTAAAAAAAGCAGTACGTCAAAATATTTTGTTTATTTTAAAAGTAAACGACAACCTACTGTATAAGTTCGCAGGTGTTTGTACAGATAATATGTAACTATATTTGTGTATATATATATTTCTAAATAGGAAATTACACAAGATACGTTGAAAGTACGAAAGTATTATTTCTATAAATACGTACTTGCTTTATTTTGAATCAACAGTCTAAGATATTGCAAATACCAATTAAAGCTAATTTTCAAAAATACGTTTTTAATTCATTAATCATTAAACTTCCACTAGTTTTTTCGGTGAAAATATTACTATTTTCCTGTATACATTTTGTAAATATTTATAATATTATAATTATTATTATATATAATTATTATAATTATTTTTCAAACACTAAAACTTATTTCAATTTCATGATAAAATCATCCATAGATTCCTGAATATCTAATAACTAGCATACCAATAGTAGCTACGTTTTATAATGAATAGAAAGTAAGGTAATAAAAATTATTAAGGATGGTAAGGGTAAAATTAAAATATGACTGATGGTTGCATCAGTCATAAAATTATATAAACGATATTAAAAATTATGTTGGGCTGTAGGTTGTTATTATTTCATATCGTGATTTCTAGTTAGATTGAATTAGAGTTTGTTTTGTTTAAATCTCATTAGTTACTGTTAACCTAATAAGTCATTGTTAAGATATTTTACATACTCTAAACCCCTGTATGAAGTACTAAATTTTAAGGCATTTTATATTCGTTTGTCAGTCTCTATACGAACTACTGAACATTCTGGTGTATTGCAAAACATCATTATTATTATATTAAGTAACTTGTCTAGCGAATCTGATAATTTTGTTTTACTTTTGATTCACTGTCACAATTTGAGTGCTAGCACCTCTAAAGCAAATAATCGTAAAGTGGTAAGAAATATTCCGTTAGTCATATTGTGTATAGTCTAATTTATCATAAACTCTCCACTTTTTAACATGTAAAATTGTAATAGCATTATACTATTTCTCGATACCTCCTTGTATATCACTCCTCCGTTCACACGATTTGGCGTGCTATGTTCTCCCATTGGAGAAAGAAACTGATGATAACTACTCTCGATAGACTCATCATATTTCTACTTGGACATATCTAAAAACGAGAACCAAAAATTAAAATGCTATCATAATGCAATGATATGGTGTTCATGAGGCACATCGATAATCTTCATTGCCATAGATACATCACTCGCTTCACTATCATAAAGCAATAATAGTAATAACTATTATTAACAATACAATAACTTCTACCTCTACTGATGCTAATTGATAATCTCTAAGCGCGTGTACAATGCGAGTTACTTTTAAATATACAAATTGGAACATTTATTTCTTTTTGGTTCACACAGAGGGACTTTGCTTTAACTTTATATTTGGCCAAATTAGGTTTATTAATTCTACTGTTCATTTCCTTCGCTTCCTCATAGTGCATTAAATACTGAATAAAATAAGGCATAAGACGGATTCAAGTATTAGATATTCATCTATGTAGATTGACATAAACTAATTTTGTTACTTACGTATATGTTAGCGATCGATATTTCACGGAGATATCACTACACTAAACCGTCTACGCGGGAAGCAACTTTCTCTTTTCTTTAAAAGATGCTTTCAGACCGCGACGCAGCTTCGCCGGCGCGCGGAGAAATACGACGGCATAAAACTATAATATATTCGCGATGAGAATAAAAAAAAAATAGAAAAACAGGTGAATTATGGGAATACGTGAGCGGTGATTCAGTGAGGAAAGGAGCCGTATCGGTCGTGCGTGGAGCGGTGGGAGGTATAGATAAAATTTGACGCGCGTTAGCTGCTCGCTAACTTCGTTCCTGTACGCCGCTAAACTTCATACGTAATTCATCATCGTAATTTTTTGAGGACGATCGACTGTAATAAGCTTGCCTAGTATAGAGCAAAGTGAGTAGTTTGAACTTTAGGAATTAAATTATTTGAAAGTTTGTTTAAGTCTGCTCGTACCCCAACGCACGACTCAGTTTTTATAAGTCGTTATACATAGTGTTAACACTATGTATAACGACTTATACAATTGTAATCCCTTTCGTAGTTTACTATTGTATTTTTTTTATTTCTTCGATCATATATTTTAATAAGCGCATCAAGCAGCGCTTATTGTCGCTAATTATAACATATTTAATATCAACATTAAAAGCGACCTACAAACACAGAAAGGATGTCATAAAATCTAGCAACAATTGTTACATTTTTCTAATGGAATATTTTATCTTCGGAATACCTTTCAAATAAAAAGAATTTCCCGTGACGATTTATGGCTGACGCCTGATTTTCACCGCGGCCGCCCGCCCCAAATGTATTTTCGGGTGTTGTCGGTAAATTTATCACTCCGGCTGTCATATTTCACTGCTTTCTATTTTAATGGCCTTTTTTAAATAATTAATTATACCTACTTCTAAATTCATTCAGTAGTTATATACATTTTTATAGTTTATTTTATTTAAATTTGTTTACATTAATTAGTACTTTCCTCCACTTCAATGTAACTATTTAAATTAATCGAGTTACGGTCAGTTGGAATAGAAGAATTAAAGTAATGTACATACTCGTATATTAAGTTGATGGCGTACTAGGCGTAGGTACTTTCAACTGAATGCAATAATGTAATTCGTTATTGCAGCTTATAATATAATAAAATATAAATATTAATAAGAGTTATTCCTAATGAACTTTTTAACATCTGAACATGTTTTGCTATTTTGAAAACAGATAAAGTATCAATAAGACCCGCTAACGGGGTAGGAAAGAAAATTTAAAATCACCAATTTTCTCTGGTTAGGGTGAACATGGTCGGCCGACTAACTGTAAAAATGCGTTATCGTCAACGTGCGATCACATGTGGTTAAAAGTGAAAAATACTATAAAAATGAATTACCACATTCGTTGCAACAGAGTTTTCTCTTACTGCATGGAAATTTTTCTCCAAATCCTATTTTATTACAGGTTCAGAGTCTCGGCATTTTGCGGTTTTGGTGTTTACGTAATTTTTTAGGAAAATTACAAACGCATGATGGCTATTATTGAATAAATATCGGATAGTGGATTTTCTAAGTACAGTGAAAATATAAGCCGCCTGCATGATGGTTAATCGGTTCGAAATTTCTAGGACCGTCCTAGATTTTTGTTTCAAAAACGATATATGCTTAACTCAAATGTTTTCCATGACCGCGTTATGAAATTCAAGACCTATTAGTTAAAATGTTGGCCCACAAACACACACATACACACGCACACATACACACATACAGACACACACACACATACACACACACGCACACAGACATGGAGTTTTTGAACCCAACAAAACTAATGACTGCTCAGCGCTCGAAGCTGCGTATCGGTCGGTGAAGGTTTTATCCAGTTAACTGACAGTTTTCAGCGAGTTACCTCTAAAATTATTTATGACCCCGTTTATTGCTAAACTTTACCACTGCGTCGCGGTTTGGTGGTTCCAATTTTTTATTGGATTTCCTTTTATATGGCGGAAAGTTGAATGTTTACCGCGTGCGCGCGTGTGCTGTTTTATTGTTGGCTAGGTGTGCATTCGACACTCGTTAGCCGAGATACGTTTTATTTTTGCACGTAGATTGAGAGTTTAGTAGACACATTTACTTTGTATGTAATCAATTGTTTTATATGCAGACTTTTGTTTCAGCTATTAATTTTTATACTAAACTTTGTCACTGCGATTAATTGGAAAACAGTGAAGTATTTTATTATGGAGATATTTTTTTGTTTTATACAAATTACTTACAATTATCGGCTCGAATAAGTCCAACCTATGAAAAAACAGTATGTTCATGTTGTATTTTTTTAGTATATTGATTTAATAATTGGCTTTGTTCTTTTTGTGATTGCAGAATTCGATTCGGCACAATCTCTCCTTACACAACCGCTTCATGCGTGTACAGAACGAGGGTACGGGTAAATCATCCTGGTGGATGATCAACCCGGACGCCAAACCCGGCAAGTCGGTGCGCCGCCGCGCTGCTTCAATGGAGACTTCCAAGTTTGAAAAACGACGAGGACGGGTTAAAAAGAAGGTAACTTCATGCCTTTTCTAGCATGCGGTGGTGAGGCACATTATTATTTAAAATATTACGTTTCATACGATTCGTAGAGGAGAGTTAGTGGGTAAAGCATGGTGTACATTCAACATAAATCATATTCCTGGAAGATGATCAATAGACCCATCCAGATCTAATTATAAAAGGTAAATTGTCGCATCTTTTTGAAACGAAAGCTTGACGCGTTTTGCGAAAACGAGACGGAACGTATAATGGATGCACAATATCCAGTTAAAACTTTTAAGTTGAGCTAAAAGCAGGGCAAGGATAATTGAAAAAGATGTTATCAATTTTAAAACAACAAGTAAACTTTGTAGAAATTAATATCCAAAAAAGTTACGTGGCGGACTAACTAAGCATTAATAATTTAGTAGGAGAGGTTCTGTGTAAAGGTCATAACAAAACTCTAACGAATTCGTGAATTTCTGATCGGAAGTCGAAATCGACCATTGTGACGTCACTGCTGTTTATTGTGAGAATACAATGAGATAACAACCTTTATATGAATTGTTAATTTGTTTACGTAAATTTGGTATCATGAGAATTGTGTGATCGGCTTCTGTCATCATCTGAGAAAAAGATATTGTTGCTCGTAACGGTAAAGGGAAACATTCGATTGCAGGTGGAAGCTCTTAGGAACGGCATGACGGCGGACGCAACTCCTAGCCCGAGTAGCTCTATATCGGAAGGGCTTGACATGTTCCCCGACTCGCCCTTGCACAGGTATGCTCTAAATTTTACGTAAGGTAGAAAACGAGTAGATTGTCTGAAGTAGTTAGATATGAATTGTGAATGCATTTGCTCAGCTCTCGTGGCTGTGAAGCGAAAATGATTTTTTGCTATACAATTTGGCTTTCAATATTATAACCATATGTTGCCATGCCAAACGAACTTTATAGCTGTACAACGAATTCATTCATATTAACCGTGAAGAACGTCAATTCAAGTATTTGTTTTGGCTGTTCATAAGAGTTGAGCCATCTAGCAAGTTCAGGGCTCAATGTTGTGTTTAGTGGCTTTTGAAATAAAAAGGGACTGTAGAAATCAAGGATTAGATTTCACCATTAATTTAAGAAATGTACCTCAATGAGAAATCCACTGGCTTTGTTGGCAAGTTTGGATCTTATATATGGAAGACATATTTTTAGGTTTTGAAAACTCAAAGTCTCAAGTGTCATTTATATTGGGGTTTCAAAAGTATAGAAAAGGAATATTTCACATTTAAGTAAAATAACAATCTTGGCGACATTCATACCTTACACCGAATGTGTAAGTTTTATTTGAAGTCTGCATTTGTATATTGGATATTTTTTCTTGATTTTAGTGAAAATTGTATCAGTCTGCATGTATTCAGTAGTTAGTTTAGATAAATAACAGCCACAATGCGTTTGTATTTTCTAGACGTAAAAATATTGAGTTATTGCATTTTTCTTTCTTTCATTACTTTGCCGCTTGTTATTACGACCACGCCTCCACCGGTACGATCGCGCAGCAGCGCGGGCGGGTTCCAGTTGTCCCCAGATTTCCGTCAGCGCGCGTCGTCAAATGCGTCCTCGTGCGGGCGACTGTCGCCGATCCCTTCGCTGCTGGGCGTGGAACCGGATTGGGCGGGTGGCGATTACGCTGACTACGCGCCCGCCGCCGGTGCCGACCAGCTCGCCGGTAGCCTCGCCGACACCATGACCTTGCACGGTACCGACCCCTTCCTCAACACGTGAGTACAACGATCTCTATTTGCATCCCTTTTTAATTTTACGTTGCTCGTCGCTCGTGTGTGGCTGTCCATAGAATGCATGCCTTGATATATCGAATTGTAGGTACGTTACTTCTACCGAGGTGTGGTTATAAATATGTATTCTTGCGAGCTTTATGTAAAGTCTGCTAGTAATTTCGTATTACTCTTTAAATGTTGTGTTTAATTTGGAAATATTTGCCGGAAATTTTGCTACCAAAAACAAAATGGCGTTAATGACGCCCGTTATACAGGATATAGTCTATTATACATACAGGTGGTGCTGTGCATCAAGTTGAGTATATTTGAAACTAGCTTCTCTAAAAAAATATTAAAATTATTTTTCATTAGAATCATAACTTCGATGGTGTTTTTTAAGAAACGGTTAAGAATTGTCATATTTAGTTAGTTTACCCGCAGAATCAGCTGTATGAGTAATAAACATGATTTTGTTACATCTATATCTCTTTAATTCAAATCGAGTAGAAAATATTAGGGAGCAAAAAAAAATTATAGGAAACTTGGAATCTCAACGGTTTTCGAAAAAAAATTACTGTCGAAAGTTACTATTTTATGGAAAACAAATTACATTTTTGTTAGGGAAACACACTTCAGATTTACTTAGTGTGACGCACAATTGTATATAAAAATTAACAAGTCCTGTTCGTTTATATACATTGTACTTACTGCTAATTAATTTTGAGAAGAGCTTAACTAAACTGAATGCAGTTTGCAATGTCTACTTTTAATTGGTTTCAATGAAATAAAACAAAATAGTTGAAACCAAAGATTTTATTTTTTTATGATGTATATCCGTTATGAAACAAAATGTAATATAAAAAGTTTCTGAGCTATATTTTTCTGAGCTGTATTCAGAGTGACAATACCAATTAGGTATAATGTGGATTACCGGAAACATAACAAGGTTAGACAAGGCAAAGCAGCATTATTGCGTTAGAAGCAACGTGTTCTAAGCGATGTTTGTCTTTCGGTAGGTATGTGCCGACGACGCTGTCGAACGGTGGCGGCGGCGTGCCGAGCGGGCCCCCGCCGCCCTACCCGCCGCGCGCTTTCCCGCTCGCCTACCCCGCGCACTGCCCACGCCATCCGCGCCAACCCTGCGCATGCATCCATCATACCATGCACAATCCACATGCCGAGGTAATTTTTCTCTTAATGAAATTAATTCAATTAAGGATTGTTATATAAGGACAATTATTGTAGAATTACAGCAACGATTAATTGACGCCACTCTTATTTTAAATTATATATGTATATATATATATATATATATATATATATATATATATATATATATATATATATATATTATCCGCTTTATATTTATTTCCAGTGTCACCCGGATGCTACCTGGGTGGAAGTTTGTTTATAAATTTAGGTTCTAATTGGCAAACAATCAAAACTGTCTTGTACTGTTCAATATATCCTAATAAGATAGTTATCAGACTTGATAACAGAATGAATAGACACCTTAATGTTTTGTTTATAACAGCACAGTTTACGATGAAGCAAATCGCATGACTGTTCTTGTTCAACTCCTTAAATAGTGTTGCCGCTATACTTCACTGCTCTAGCAATTATTGCTGGTATAAAAACTGTAAGAATTATTTATTTTATTCAATTTATTCTGAATAGATGGCCAGAAACCGATTGGTACTTTGATAACTAGCTTAGAGCATAATCAAGTCGTTTATCTACCTCCAGCTAAGCTGATAGATAGCCTATCTACTCATATCTTAATAGACAGTATGACATTCGACATATTCAAATCACACTACGCATAGAAAAAGTAATAGTTATTAATTTTGTTTATATTACAATTGATAGGTTAAGAGCAAACAGATTCGGTTTTGCGTTGCTTACAAGTTTTTTAATAGTAATAGTGACTTTCTAAATGCAAAAAAAATTGATCATAAAATATATCCCATATATAATTATCCTTCTAAAAGATAACTTTACTTTTCCATGGACATTATGCTTATCATTTGCTTGTTAAGGCTCTATGCTTTTTAGTTTATCCTTGAGGGTACCATGTTAGATCTGGTTTAGAAATTTTTATGATGGATGTTTTGGACCATCTTATTATATTGAAATATTGATTGTATATGCTGCTGAATTGAGAGAATACTTAACTGTCATATATTTTTAGTAAGTAAGGGTATTTGTAAATATCCTCATGTTTAAGATGAAGTCTTCGTTCCATAATATTTATATCTTTGTAATCTTATATACTGATAACATGACATTTTCTCAGTAAATATAATAATATGAAATTTATTTTTATAAAATACTTATTCCATTATAGTCACTTATGTGTGTAAGTCTTTTTATGTAAATGGGTGCTATTTGGTAAGGATTTACGTTAAGAATGTTGCATTCGGCAGGGCGTAGGGGTAGCAGGTATGTCTCCATCCTACCCAGCAGGTGAGGCTTGCGGTGACCACTTTATGGGGCCGCCGGCCACACCGCCGCGCACGCCGCTCCTGCCCCAGCCCGCGCACACCAACCTCGCTGACTTGCTGCGTGCCGGTGAGCCATTCCAGTGTTTTCGAAATTTTTCCTTCAAAAATATGGTTAGGGGGTTAATCCCAAAGGAAAGGATGAACTCTTCATAATGAGTACCGACGACAGAAATTTACAGAACTACTATTGTACTACCGTACTGGCTTGTAGAAATATATGTATACTAGCTAACCGTAACCAAGGTAGAATATATTGAGGTTATAATATTAAAAAATCTGCTCCAATGGTGAAGAATTATTTTAAAAAAAATTTAAAAATTAATTAATATTTAAAACTCTACACATTGAACAAGACTAAAAATAATCAAAATAATGATGGTAATAAGTATGATTCATACAAGACGTTATGGAGATTAAGTTGCTTTTGTATAAATTTATTTGTGAATGTAACATCAATCTTGAAAACTTTCTCATTGGTGAATATTTAAATCTGAAATAATCTCATTGGTGAATATTTAATTAATAAGTACACCAAATGAATTATTATGATGTTTTTAATTTTTTTTTGGCTCAATCATATTTATGAAGACTTTTTACTCCTATAAAATACAAAAAAAGACTACAATGTTTAAGAATTGGTAAACTTTGGTTTAGTTATGGACATTATTGAAAATTATTGTACAATTTTAAAATTGTATTCTCACACAATACATACGTTTTGTTATACGAAAATCTATGTCAAATATCTGCATTAATTAGTTTTTTTATACATCTAGTAAAACTATAAACTTTGTATCGGTATATTGAGAAAATTTGCAAAACAATAAGTGAGCCAAGTCAAATGGAGTTTTTACTTTTAGAAAAAAATTGGTGTCAACTTGAAGTAACATTAGTTTTTATTTCATCACAAATGGCTCACTCAAGGGGATATGTGAGTTTAACATTTGCAAAAATTAATTTGCATTGCATTAATGTAACAGTGACCAAAGAAAATTACTAAGCTATTTTATAATTATATTGACACGTAATTACACAAATGTGTACGTAATAGACGGCATCACACGTTTTTTAATACTTTAATTTTATTATAATTATTGTTTTAATGTAGTTTAACATATCAATTTTGTATATTAATATATTTATAATATTATTAATTTATTATACATACTTTGCATATAAGTCGTGGGGGCAGTATATTATAAAATGAAAGTTGCCTTATATAATACAATCACATTACTGAATAAATTTGTAAGGTAGCAAGTCTGCTATCTCTATTTTTTAACTTTTTAAGTAAGTAACAAAGTAAAGAAAAAATAAGTTATCTATTAAAAATTGTATATTCTTGTAAAATTGTTTCTCCATACTTTTCATATGTCAAATAAATTGAAGTCTATACAAAGATATGTTTTGTATAAGCTATCTAATTGAATGGAAAACAAAATTAAATTATACTATTAAATAAAGGCTAAATACATAAGATGAATTTTATATGATGTAATGAATTCTTATCGAATATTTAATAATACATAGTATTAAAATGAATTAGAACTGGAAGCAAATAAGAAAATTTTCAAATTGTTCTAGAGTACTATAGTACTCTAACAATTTGTAAACAGTGCATTATTTCAAAGTTGATATTTTGTACCTCGCAGGCAATCCGTCACTTCTCAACTCGCAAGAGTCGTTAGTGAATGGAGGCTTGCTTCATGATAGCCAAACGAATGTATTGATGAGTCCAGCTACAACTATGATGGGACAGCTGATGGGAGCTCTGAACAATCCTGCCATGATGGAGGACCTCAATCTGAATATTGAATCATTAGAACATGGCGGATTTGACTGTAATGTAGATGAGGTAATGGTTAATTTAAACGACAATAGACAGATTCTAATTTCAAAATGATATACTCTAATAATTATTTTGCATGTCTGACTTAGTCTGTCTTAAACCTACACAGGTTATAAAACATGAGTTGAGTATGGACGGGTCGTTAGACTTCAATTTCCCGCAGTCGGCGCCGCAACAGGGAGCGCCAACAGCGCACAGCGATGCAACAAGTCAGGCGGGAACCACCTACCAACATACACCCGCCACGGTCTCCACTGCCGTCACCATCGATGACACACTTATGACGCAGCAGCGCCAGCCCACCTACTCTGCGCCCTCCTGGGTCCATTGAGGCTCGCTCCACCCTTAACTTATACTTTACGCTAAACTTTTCACATTCAGCCCACGTGAACGTGTTTCTTTTCACTGCGTTTAGTCTTATATTGTTCGTCCGGCTCGTGGAAAACTTTCATGCAGTGTGCAGTAGACGTCCACAATGTTATTTCACCTGACATTCTTGTTGTGACGTGTGTGATAGTGTTGAGATGTCAATGACTGTTAAAGGGAAAATTAGCATGAGCGATGACGATCCACATTTAACTTTGTTTAGCTTTATTGTAGAAATTTCTTAATGTTTAATATGTACCGTATTGAAAAAATGTTCTTAGTCTGAATCTTTCCTCGTAATCCGATCGATAAAAGCCCTTTTACCTAGATTATGCTTTTATACGTGCAGTAAAGAGAAAGTAGATATCCAAATGGAATACAGATGAGAGTGGATCTTAAGATGTTTTATTAAAATTATGGAAGCTTACGCAAATGTCAATGTCTGTCTGTTAATATAATGCGTCAATTACTGGATGCGAGGTAATATAATTTATTAAATGTACTCAGGTACGAACGATTAATTATTGAATATGATGTGTATAGAAAATATATATTATACTATATGAAGTGTTTTTAATATTAAAAAACAATTTTATTGTTAAATGGTTTTACACATGGTACAATATATGTAATAAATATATAATTATGTGTATAGGATAATTTTTAGACGTAAACATGTGTTAGATATAATTTAGTGAAAATATAACAAATAAAATTACATGAAGACAAAAAGAATGCCATTTATTTTTAAAATACAAAATGGTTCAATTTGTTAAGATCAAGTCATATACCTATTATAAAATTATACAAGTTTTTTAAGTGTTATATTTGTAATAGAATTAATGTAAGTAAATAAACTGTCAATTTGTTTGCGGTATGAGAAAATTATTATTTTTTTAAACGTCAGATATATGTATATATGAATAATAATTTAATAAGGAACATTTGATTCTTTAACATATTAATATATGTATGTATGTGTTTACATTTGTGTGTGTTTGTGTGTGTATGTGAATATATATATATATATATATATATATACACAGACACTCACTTCACAAACACAATATGTATGCATTATTTACACTTATTGTTTAATTAATGTAAAAGACCACAAAACACTAATTTCAGTAAGTGATAGAATGGCTCAGAATGAAGCGCTTATGCTGTGCAGGCTCCCGATGTGATCGGAGAGTATTTTGTCTCTTGTAAGGGACTTAGATGATCTCTTTGACGTTCTTATTTGATGATGGAGTTGTGTCTGGTTCAGTACTGCCATTCTCCACTTGAACTAAACCTGTTTGAATTTTTCAATTGAATGATGGATGTTTGCTTTGATAATGAATGACAGATTTGTTAAATTAAATTTATTAATTTTAGGTTAAAAGTAAATGTTTCTCAATTAAGAAAACAAAATATAGTACGGTAGAGCTTAATACGTTACGCCATTTCATTATTGTCAATTATTTACTGCTAAGTAATGGCTACTTGAAAAGTCTTTCTTAACCCTCTCACAAAATGATACAATTCGAATCCATAAATAAATAGTTAAATGGAAATTTAGTTTTACGTAAAATAAATTACGTTAGTGATTTTTTAATTTTACCTACATAATACCTCAACCGTGTTAGTCAAATGTAATGATGTTAGTTTTAAGCTCGTTAAAGTTAATTGACAAGATGTAATCGATACGGAGGCGAATGTGTAACTTGCCTTCCTATTGCCATTTTATGGGGTCACCTGCTTTCAAGGTAGTTTTTAAAAACTATTCACATATATCCATCAAGGAATTTATCGACCAGCATTATTCATTTCATTTATTGTAATTGATGTGAATTAGGATGATATATATTTTTTTGGAAATTACTTTCGAGTCTGGGAAGCCAGTAATTAAATGCGTTAGAATTGCACTGTTGCGTCAAATAAATGACTAAAGGTTTTCAAGTCAGACGTACGTTTTATTCAATTTGCAATCAATAGATCGATTTAATGCACAATATTTCCTACATTTACGTCTCGTTAAAAAAATTACACTTAAGACTGTTTTTTCATTGGACCTGCCATAACCTTATACGCGTGTATCATTTGTTTAATTTAATTTGCTACTTTTGTTTTCTTTCTGTCATGTGGTTTAATAGAATTTCCATTAACCATCCATTGTCCCATAACTGCATTGCATGTATCGTCACTGAAACACATTACTTTAACTATTTTTATTTTTTATAGGCCTTTGAATCGGTTCATAGAACCAAACACAATGATTGTGTAGTTATAATTTGTATTCAATGCCTCTTATTGCTTAAGTACATTAATTTTACATAAGTTTGTGATTATATTGTACACGTTGTATGGTTATATATACATTTTTTTATCTATTGTATATTTTATTTGTAATATATTATTTTCTTGTGTAAACAGCCATATTATGATAAAAGGAATTATGAATTGCTTGTAAATTTTACTGACGAAACATTAAAGTTGTAGATAATAATATATCATAATTAATATTACAATGTTTTGTAGGTATAAATTCAAAATAAAATTGTTATGATTTTTGTTATTGAATGTAAAATATGATTTTTTATTTATTTTCCTACAGCCTATTTTGTTTACGTCTCCCAGCAACTATTGCTTAGATTTGATTAGTATTCATCATTCCTCCGAGTTTGCCCGATTTGTAGATTTATAAGTGTACGAAATTCACAACTAAAAACTTGGTTATTTTCAAAGTTTTCAGTAACAATAACCTAGGTGGTGGTAAAGAAATTAAAGAAAGTAGAAATAATACTACATCACGTAGTTTCATTTACTTGTGAGTAACAATAACGTTTAGCATTGTGTTAGAATATAATATAGTTGCTGATTAGTCAGTTCTGTCAAGTGAATGGAACTCGTTCGCTTTAAGGAGAAGTTAAATTAGTAATAATTTAACCGCTCGTGAATTTTTAATTCTTGATTACTTAACGTTGTTTGTTTTGTACTAATCTTAGTTGATGAAACAGTTTTCGATAATAACAATAATTCAAACTGTTTAAAACTCCTAAAACGTACGCGTCTGTGCATTTCCATTCAATGTACTGACGTCTGGTATTGTACACGTAATATTAATTATATACCGTTAACATGCAAGTAAGTTTAATGGTCCTATAATCGATGTCACTCAGTTACTGTTGTAACGAAATTTCTTGCTCACACTTTTACTTATAGCCGGAGCCTATTATTGCAGATGTTTAGGTGTCATCCTTTTTGATATTTGGCGAAACATATTAAGGCATCTCGTACCTCGAAAAATCGACACAAATCCATATAATCAAAAAGATTGAGAGCGATCTTTACGAGTTTAACGAAAATTGACATCGTCTCACTCGAATTTGACGCCCCCGCAACGCGAAAAATATAATAAGTTTTCTCGCAGCACTCGAGAGGAGGCGCGCTGCAAAATGATGAAATATGCGTTCGGTAGCGCAGAGTGTGAATCGGGCGCCGTAAGTGGCGGCGTAAATAATAAACAGGTTCAGCGACGGTTGGGTTCGTGGCGCGTCGTGCGCTCGCCGCGCGCCCGCCCAGGTTGTACGTCCCTTCTAATACAGAGTGTCCGCGAACAAGTGTCTGAGAAAGAAAGATGTTATTCCTTGTTTGAAGAATAGTTGATTGTCGTTAAAATAAAATTTAAAACATGATTTTTTTTTGTAGAAAATGGCAAATAATATTCATAATTATTTGTCATCTTTTCGTACACACGATACTTGCGCCGTGCGGGGGAATAAGCCGCTAACAGCTGCGAAGACATCACAATTGTGGGTAAATCCCCGCACTCCGGGCGAGTATTGGGTGTGTTAAAAAGAGTAATGTGTAATATTTTTTTTGCACTCAGTTAGAAAAAGGACGTGTTTTATGTTTTATTTCAACGATAATTTATTCCTTTATTGCTAACGAATAGTGTCTTTCTTTGTCTGACACTTATTCCCGGACACCGTGTATATCTCCGGTAAATTAACGAAACGTCTAAATTCAAGAGAATAAATTTTCCAATATTTCTTTAGCGTCACTATTTTTACGTTAAATTCAATTCACATCTATCATGGAGAACACGCAACTGATCGCTAAGGGATGTCTATTAAAACCAATATTAAGAATATTGTTGAACAGATGATTGATGTATTACTTTAAAGAATGATGCGATGCACGAGCTTTACAACGTTAAATAACGTTATTATGTCGAAAAGTAATCATTTTTGACATAATCTCGTATTTCACTAGGAACTAGACTAGGAAACATTTACGTTTGGTTAATGTAATAATCTTATTGAATATCTATAATTTCATTACAATCTTGCAATTTTAACCATTAATTTTTGAGGTCTTATACACAGACCCATTGCCAGCCCTCCGAGTTCCCGCGTGTAGAACCATTTATACTGCCCTCTGCACCCATCAACTTTCATGACTGGATTCGAAAAAGAAATTCGTGTTCGATGTACGAAAAAATTTACGAAAAATAAGATATTTTTCCCGAAAATTAAACAAATTTTATTTCATAAATTTTTTCTGTTTTTTTTTGGCATCAGACGAGTAATGACGGAGTGAAATGATGAGAATTTTTTTATACTTTGTTCCTTTAATTGTTTTCAAAATTTTAATCATTCTGGTGCAAGTGAACGGAAAAATTTGAAAATTTCAGGTCTATAGGTATATTGAGCTAATGAAGATTCTAGCAAAGTTAGACTTCTCAACAATATTTGCAGAATTAGTGGTAAATTTTCTACTTAATAGTGAGAATAAAATAATCCTCGAGGTGAATTTAGAGAACTTAAAGAGGACTCAATTAAGTTATTAAAACGACCCTCGATTTTGCTGTACGATCATTACCTCCTAAGATATTGACGATCCAAGACAAAAGCAGCAACTGGTCAAAGAGAGACCGTTCAAAATTCACATTGAAGCTGAATAACCAAACTAAATGACGTATGCAATGATTAAGTTCAAAAAAATGTTCCTGAATCCGTGGACCTTCTGAAAGAACAACAAAAATTTGGAAATTTTTTCTCGAGTTATTATGATTTCTCAGAAACCCTCAAAATATATTCCATAAAAGATTTCGAAACTAGAAAGTTTAAGTTTCAAAATGATTGTTTACATTCCGATCCGGACAATTTTCACAGAGTTACACTTCTTCCCCTTCCAAAAATCGCTGAAAATTTTCTGTTATTAATATGTTTTTCTGTTAGTAACAGTCTAGTAACATACTGTGATGAGATACCGACTATAAAAGAAGCCACCCTACGCTCACTCTTTGACGAAATTTAGTTTTGTTGCATATGTTCTTTGTACTCGTATTGTCGCAAAAATTTTAATTGTTAAACTTATGATATGTGCACTGTCGGGTTTGTAAAGCAACGCACCGAACACTTATCACTACGCTGCCGTTGTACAAATGCACGCAACTTCAACTACTTCAGTGTACAACAACAACTACTTCAGTTTTGTACTGAAAATCTCAGTTTTGTACTGAAAACCTCAGTTTTGTACTGAAAACTTCAGTTTTGGAAAACTAAAAAGAAAATTGTGTTCATTCCTACAACGAGATTCCCCTTAATACAATTTTTCCCAATAAAACGAGTTATGGCACATTGCTGCTCTTAAAAATTTAAGTGGAAACTGCAAAAGATGGTCGGACCCATTTATAGGAATATTTACTTTTTAATTCGTTTTTGCATGCGATTTATTTTTTACTATAAAATGTCTGAAGAAGTGTTTTACTTTATGCCTTTCGCAAATCTAGATATTACGAAATGTACAAAAATATGAAGGTTTCAGTTAGTATTTGGGACATAAATTACAACCTATGCCTTGGATTTTAGGAATATGTTTTGAACTTGCTTCTTTTTGTCATTCATGTTTCATTTTATCGTTAGGTTGAATCAAAATTGAGTTCGCAGGGGACTCAATTTTTGGGACACACTTCGAACTAAAGATGTCGGTTACAATAAAGTCGACGTTTCAAAATTGAGTTTAAAAAAACTATGTATCTACTAACCGGACATACGCGGTATAAGTATTTCATGTCAAACAAGAAAAATTTTAAATATATTATGATTAAAATTATAAATTATTACGATATGTTATTTCAACGTTGACTACGTGCTTAATACTTGATGGTGAATAAAAAAATAATGGTTGTATGTCAGATAGTTTTTTATGGTTATAGTATAAAATACATATCCAGGTGTAGCCTACAATTGCCTTTAGACTTTATTCCATTATCCCTTCCGGATATCTAAACTTTTTAGGTTTCCTTATTTCGGAAAAAAAACGAAGCTCCATTGAATTAAAAAAAAACGTATTTCCGAATTCTCAGAAACCGTCTGACGTAGAAAGTTGTAAGACATAGAATTATATTTTATTGACCCAAATATTTCGCAATAGTAAGAGCTTTGAAAAATGTTTGAAAATTTTGAAAGGCAATAGAAACGGTGTCCGGAAACAAGCGTCGGACAAAGAAAGACGTTATTCTTTGACTGAAAAACATTTGATTTTCGTTAAAATAAAATTTAAAAGACGACTTTTTTCAGAAAATTTAAAATCATATTGATAATTATTTGCCATTTTTGTTCAGCGCCGCTCAGGGGAATCACCTGCGATGACATGGCCACTGCGGGTAAACACCGCACTCCGGGCCAGTACTGGGTGTGTTAAAAAGAGTTAGGTGTAATATTTTTTTGCACTCAATTAGGAAAAGGGTGCGTTTTACGTTTTAATTCAACGATGATTTATTCCTTTATAGTCGACGTATAGCGTTTTTATTTTCCCGACATCTATTCCCGGACACCGTGTATAAATGAATGAGCGAGTTATTTTTAGAATATTATGTGAGGTAGCTCAAGAAATTTTGCAAACGGTTTTGAATTAATTGCTCGATTTTAATAAACGTACCTCAGAACTAGATTACAATGCAATATTAATTCGCTTTCTTGTCTGTTTATTTGTTTGTCCGGTATGAATTTCACAAACGGTTTTAAAATGACTTCCCTTTGAGCTAGAGCAGCGACACTCAAATTGCGGCCCAGGGGCTTGCTTTAATAAGTGATTAAAATAACATAAAGCTATAAGATATACATACCAAGATAAAATTGTTACGAATAACATCGTTCTCACTAAAATTTAAATAAACAAATTGTAATAGGTTTTTTCAAGATCTAAATAACAAATCTTGTGACTTTATTGCGACCCGCGCGTACGCTCATTCATGCGTAAGTGGCTCAAGAAAAAAAAGTTTCAGTATGGCTGAGCTAGAGACTTGAAACTTTAAACGCAGCTCAGAACTGAATGACAATGCAATATTAACTTGCTTCCTTGTCTATCTGTTTGTTTGTCTCTTCGGCATATGCCCAGGCGACTAACCTACGCCCACGGCGAATTTTGTATTACAATCCGATCTACGTCGTTATGTCGACTTTAATGTGTATTTTCAACTTCATTTATCTAGCGGGGACTCCAAAATAATAACACACAACGCTAAAAATAGGCCGAATAATAACACACAACGCTAGAAATAGGCCGAATAATAACACACAACGCTAGAAATAGGCCGAATAATAACACACAACGCTAGAAATAGGCCGAATAATAACACACAACGCTCGAAATAGGCCGAATAATAACACACAACGCTAGAAATAGGCCGAACAATAACACACAACGCTAGAAATAGGCCGAATAATAACACACAACGCTAAAAACAGATAAGAATTATTTAATATAAAAATTGTTTTTTTTTTAATTTACCACGTTTTTGAAATGGACTAAAAAATTTAAAATAATTTCTCTTTGCCCCATAAAGGTTTATAATCCTATACAGATTTATAACCCCAAACAAATTGTCCTGGAAATTTATGATTGTGAATTTTAATAGCTATGAAAACAGTTGTAAGGTCTGAAACGAACAACGTGGGGCGCATGAAATAGTTAACCGTAAGGAGTGTAGAGAGTCGCTGCCATTGAGAAAGCTCACACAACAGGTCATATAATTTGTGGTATAATAAAATTGTTAGTGACTAAAGTGAACTTAAGTCCCAAATTTTCACCCTCATTATACTTGCAAAATGAGGGCGAAAATTTTCTTTTTCGTGCGTTGGTTGGGTGTCATTGGATATATCCCCTTCTAAACTGTCGACTGTGGATTTGAAAAAATCAGAAAAATGTTAGGAAAAACATTTGATTAGAACTTTTATTTAAAATTATTAACAATTTTAAGAAAACTCCCAACTAACCTTAATTTATAACTGATGTGAATTTGGTCTTTTTTGTAATAGAATAGTAATAACTTGTCATAGAAATATATTTCAATTTCTCAAGTTATCAACTTACATACGTTATTTCTCTTGACACACTTTTGTAATAGAATAGTAATAACTTGTAATAGAAATATATTTCAATTTTGTAATAGAATAGTAATAACTTGTAATAGAAATATATTTCAATTTCTCAAGTTATCAACTTACATACGTTATTTCTCTTGACACACTTTTGTAATAGAATAGTAATAACTTGTAATAGAAATATATTTCAATTTCTCAAGTTATCAACTTACATACGTTATTTCTCTTGACGCACTTTTGACACGTACATTATTATTTATCAATAATAAGTATATTCACTTCACCGAATTTTAAGAATATTTGCTTGAAAACCTACGCCCTTACTGCCTTTATTTTAATGAAATGTAGAACAGAAATTAAAGCAATAAAGCATTAACCCGTAAAGTGCCACTACCCGCCGAGTATTTTGTACGCAGGACATCACGATTCACAATGTCAATGAATTTTAGCCGTAACTGTTTATGGCGAATTAAAAAAATTCAATCACACCAGCTTATACACAGTCTATAATATAATTATTTTATAAGTAATCATCGCGTTCATTGCTGTCGGCTCAATAATTTTAGAAAGCAGTCCTTTAAAATAAATAAAGGTCTTAACGTCAAGTATTCGATTAATTCAAATTTGTTTGTTTTTACAAAATCTCGAAGATTTTAATAAGTCAACAGATACCTGTAAATCTCAACATCTAGTACGAAATTTTAGTAACATATTACTTTAATTTTATATCCAATGAAAATAATAATAACAGGGAAGTAACAATAATAGGTAAGGTATACTTAGAAAGGCGAGAACTGAGAAGACTAATTAATATGAGAAATTGGATTAAAGGTGAACTAAATTTTAAAAGTCGTATCGCATTTAAATATCCAAAACATTAAAAAAAATCGCTTTGTTTACGATTGTCGGCAATGACGACTGTCCTTACGTGATTGTTAGTGTTCACATTGCTTACTTTATCATATTGCCACACCTCTCGCTCGCATGCAGTCGGGTGTTCTCAGAGGTATTATACGTCTTGGATATCCAATTATAGCAAGCGAGATTAAGAATAGTTCGATACCGCTGTAATTAATATTATATTAACAATTTATTTGCGGTGGGGGGGTTGGGGGTAGTTGGTCTCATACACTATTATATTAAGTTGGCGACCTATAAACCCGCCATTTCTGTACACAAACTTTCCAACTTTTTATATGTAGTCCATAAAATCAATCGTTAAATACATAAGCACCGTCTGTATCTAAATCTTGTCGCAAACATCTAGGCAGAGCTAGTCGCGTTCTTGTAGAAATCTTTAGACCTTTGACTGAAAAACCGGTAAATTTCAATTTTGATATGACTTTCGTCTTTAAATTGTCTATCACGTGGAGTATAATTAAGCAAAGAGCGAAACAGATTTTAATTAGATGGCGAGAGATCTGGAGAGTACGATGGGTCAAGTAGCATACTCCATCCAAGTGAAAATAGTTTTTCACGCGTTCCTTTTACTACGTGGAGTCGAGCTGTCGATTGTCATGTAAAAATAAACTTTGCTTTGATGGAAGTTTAGCGATGACTTTGGTCATTTGTTCACAATCAATCTTAGCTGTAATTGCACTGTTAGCTTGAGAGAATGCCCAATGAATAGCTCCATTTATACCCCACCATGCACTCAAAAGTATGTTTTGTAATGTATTATATTTTGGTCTAGGTACATCTTTTTCTCCAGCTCCTAGCCACTGGTGTTTATGCTAAAAATTAACATAAACACCCACTTTTCATCTCCTGAAAGCAGATTCTTTAGCCTCTCGTTGTTACGATGGAAACACAATAGCTCCAAGCACACATTAGTTTTCCTCTGAAGCTGAAAGAGTGTTAGCTCATGTGGTAGCTAAACTGAATATTTCCACTTGTCTCTCAAAGCATGAAGTTATTTTTCCATTGCAGTATAAGAGCATGAAAATAACTCTGCCAAACAACGCGAACTTAATCTAGTTCTAGTTTAAGTTAGGCTTTTAAATGTGTCTAAACCAATTGTAGGAGGTCGCTTTGGATGAAGTTTATCGGATAGGTCAAAATTCCCTTCTTTGAATCTTTGGAACCAGTGCGTGTTGTAAGAGGGCATACCTTCACCCATCTTTGTCTATATATTGCGTGATGCTTCGCTAGTTTCTCACCCTAAACGAAGTTCATGGAAAAGAGTCCTCTAAGTTCACTTCGAAATACTTCCATTTTTAATTTATTCTTTACTCGCCGGCGAAGTTACATAAACAATTATACAGAGTTCTAATGCCGCACTCTTTATATAGCCCACAAGAAATATTCTAGAAGCTTCTATAACATTCTAGAAATCGATCGAAAAAAGTGACGGGTTTATAAGTTGCCAATCTAATATAATTGTTATTATATTAATATATCCATTTATTATTATATAGAAGTGGAGGATTTAGCAATTAACAGTTTTAATTTTTCTTCAAAAATTGTAAATATATATAGTTTACAATTTTCGAGGTTACCTTTGATTTGTTTTTACTATATTATATACAAGATTTTATATCAATGAGGGAAGCGGTTTGCAAACTTCGGTGATCAGGGGAATCAGGTTTTTTCACACATTTTGCCATAAGTAAAAAACTATAGAACATAAAATTAAAAGAAAAATAATCTCTAAGTGCACAGCAAATAAAGCCCTTTAATATTATGCATCTCTTAACAATATTGGCCATTTTTAAATTTCAATTCTTCATTGATAAGTTACCAATTTTATTCCAAATGCCTGATTTTGAAAACACCAAATTCTTAAAAGATATACCTTATTTGAAATCAGTTCACATTTTTAAATTTTGGTTTTCTCCTATTTGGGTTCCGTCCCTAAAAAAGAAAAAAAAAATCTTTATCACTTGATTGCCCGGCCGTCCATTCGCCCGTCTCTCTATTAATTTACCCTTAAATGTTTATAAGTACCTAAACGTGTACAGAACCTTCTTAGTGAGAGTTTTACATGAAATATTAAATATTCTATATTTTTAATCTTACGCGGACGAAGTCGCGGACATTAGCTGCTAAATCGGATGCGCGTGCGATCGGTTTTTCATTTCTTATGTCTCAACCTATAAACAAATATAATGTATTTAACAATAAACAAAAATTTAAAAAAATTATTTATTTCAAAGAAGCACTTAAAAATTTACTAACTTTAGAAATCATATTAGGATTACTATTTTAATCTTTGGACTGTTTGCTATATTATATTCTGTTCCTATATCAAAGTAATTATTAATTATTATTGCAGTAATGATAGTCTGTAAAGTATACGATGTATTTATGGCCAAAAACAACAACGTGCATCGTGTTAAAAATATGTTTAAGTATATTTAACTGAACGACGAGATAGGATATTTTAAAACTAACATTTTTTATCTCGCGTCCAAAAACAAGTATTAATTTTATCTGAAGAGGAAATTACATTATTACTATGCCTTCATTCAACTTGCTCAACCTTAAATAAAATTTTCACAAAAGTCATTAAGCTCTATAACGTCTTCTCGTTTCATTAAAAGTCTGTCCTTAACTTTTAATCGTCACCTGAATCGAACGCTGCGAAAATTAATAATCCTTTTCCTCACAAAAACCTCACAATGGGCGAGCGAGGCTTTGCAAAAAAAAATGGCGAGGAAAAATATAGCAAATTCCTTTACAAGTTCAATCTACCCGCTCACTACAACAATAATTTGATTATAATCAGAATTCAATTCACGTTGGCCGTAATTAAATTTTACCAATGAATAAATCCATTTACGGCCCCTAATGAGCGTAACGCCGCTCCGCAGCCCTCCGCGTAATTAATCACATCACATTTTTAACGTCGGCGGCGCGGCCGATCGGCCAGCGGCCCGGCGCGGACCAGACGCCGCACAAGACTGCTCGGGTGGAAAATTTGAATCGCGCTGCTAGCTACCGTCGCCTTAAACCTCCAGCTGTTGTCCCTTACTGTCTTAAACGATACCATTTAAATATATCGTATGACGGTATTAACTATCTACATCTTTACACAAAACAAATTCTTTAATGGGCGGATTACAAGTAGAAATAATAAACCTAACTTGAAACGAGTTAAAAATAAATCATCTCAACTAATGTCATAACTCTCTATCCTAAAACCTCATTGAAACATTCTAAAATTAACGCGCGCGAAGTCGTCGACAAACTTACGCCCGTATACGCACCACACACGATCAGGACTCTTAGTCGGATTTACTGATAATGAAAAAACTATTTTGTATGGATACTTTAGAAATTGGACCATGCAATGGGGCATGGTCGATAAAGTAGTCTTGTTCCGATTCAACTGACAATTAATAGAAGAAAAACAGAAAGAAACATAAATACATTTTTAAATGTTAGTAAAAGCGAAACAGAAAATCGTTTTTTAACTGTTAGTAAGTCCGACTGACAGTACTGACCGTGCGTGGTGCATATGGGCGTTAGTCGTTACATTATACAAAAACTGTCCCATATAAGGTTCACTATAACCTTATATGGGACACTATAGTTTGGCAACATAAAAATTTCATACTGAGAATTATGCAACTTTTACTGTTTTACAAGTTGAGTGTTTTAAATAAAAAAAAAAATCTATCACGCATGCGAGGGTTCCGTACTTCTAATAAAAATATTTACAAATATTAATTTTTCACAACGTAAATCTATTTTACAGATGGAAAAACTAATTATAAAAAAGAATATCACGTAGAATTAGAAATTGTTGATTTTTAGATTTTTCTTTTTACTTATGCTATAATACCTCCCATTATGCCGGCTTAAAGTTTGTAAATTGACCGGAAGTACCCTATAGGTTTGATGGCCTATAAGTAAGGCTATTTATTAGATGAATAAAAAAAATACGCATTCCTGTAAAAATTTTTACAGCAAAATAAGGTCTAAGAAAAATGTTTTTTATAGGAACGGACCGACAACCAAGTGGTCTTATTTAAGTACGTTTTTCATTTTGAAGGACGAAACCCTAAAACACATGCTAAGAAGATTTTGACTTTGCTTAACTCGAATAAAAAAATAAAAAGCGAAGAATTAGTTTTTTTTGTAGTTATTAAATGGAATTTATAAGAATTCGAATAATTTTGCTTATAAATGTATTTTCTATTTGCATCTTATAATATTTAGCATGTAATACAGTTTATGCATTATTAAATATTTTTTCGTTATTCGCATTTCATTAGCGGACACCCATCTTTCTATAACTTAATTTTATCTTTGATACTTTCGCATACACAGCGATAAATTATAACTTGGCATTCCCCCATATTAATATTTATCATTCTGCCCCTAACGACTATTACGTTTGTCCATTTAACATTTTCCTGTTTGAACTGGCGTTGTCATCAAAAAAAGTGCCGCGGACAAAAAAAATAGGAGGCAGTAGACAGTGTCTTTGATTTGTTCCAATTTTAAATTCAAATTATGTGACTCGCGCGCCGTGGCAAGGTCTTCTGGCGGCGGTAATTATTTTCGTTCGCACTCGCTACTCTTCAGCGCCACTTGCCGCCGAAACTTTTAAATTGCGTTAGACGCCTCCGTTCAGGCATTATTATAATATATTGTAATTCTGTTCATTACTTGATTAAATACCTGTGACATTTCACATTTCGTTAGTTAGAAAGTTTTCGTTAAAACTTTAAACGTAAGCGTGACAGAAGGTGCGCGCACCCTCGGCGACTGATAATAATTATATTAAATGACGAATCTCGCGACAGATGTCTTGATTTTGCCTCTTTTATTATGAGTGACTGAAAAGTAAAAGTTTCGCGAGTTTGTTAAACTGTTTAGGTGGAAAAAATGATAAGTTTACTGCGTGATGTTTTATATTTAATCAATTATCGAAATGTTTTTTGCGCCTCCCGAATTTACTGGATTTTAATTCTTATTGACATTTATTGACGCAAGATACGATAATGATAGACAAATTTGAGTCCTACTGAGTGGTTCTCAGTTTAATGAGAACGCTTCCGTTACATAGCACAGTTTAGTTTAAATTTGTTTTATCAAATAAAAAATTCCACCCACTTATTTCATAAAATTACGTAGATCGATGAAAGGCGAAAAAAATATTTTTATTATGTTCTCCCTATTTTGTTTGGCGTTATTTAATTTTTAAGCATTTTGTTTTCATTTAAGTATGTCGTAATATTTGGAAAATTCAAAACATTAGTCATTAACTTGGACATTTAATGACCAGTGTTACAAATGCAAACGTGCTTTTTTTTCTTACTTTATAGCTGTTTAAAGATCCTTCCCATGTTTTGTACACTTATAGAACCAATGACGTTGTATTATAATAGATACCGTCTATTATACAGATATAATAGATACGTTCTATTATAATAGATGTAATAGGTAAGTACGCTCTAAAAAGGTCCAGATAAAATAGAATAACTATCCTATATTTAATCCGCCTTTAGTGTGAATTGTGACTAATAGTGTGTGGTTGTCAGTTGGTACTGTTGTAATTAAAACTGATGACAACCATCAGAAAAAATTATCAGTATGTACAAGGAATATTTAATTTTTTTTCGATATTAATTTGTGACTTCTTTTCAATTACGTAGAGTGAAAGGGTAGAGTGAAATAATAATAATCAAAAAGCGATATATAATTGTTCTAGTCTCTCTTCCGCTATATTAGCAAGTGTGATAAGGCTAAACAGTTTTTTGTCATTCTAGAATGATTTCGCTTATCTATGGAGAATGGGCTAATCCGACTGCCTTCAACTATTTGTTATCACATACATACCTATGCCTTCTCGCTCGCCTCATCAGCAGTATAACTATCTCTTCTTTATATGTGCTTTTTTGATCGACGTCTCATTCGATTGTCCGTGTTATTCAATATTTGAATGTGTATGTAAAATGTCATAGTATTTGTATGCTGACTAGCTGGAATTACGTATTTCACTCCTTTTTTGAGCGTATATTTACGCGTCTATTTAATATAACATCGTTGAATGGAACATATTACGGACTAATATGTAAAGACTAACATTGTTTTATTCCGGATAATACACAGCTTCCTCAAGTAATAATAAAAACGTTTATGACGTAAAACGTCTTTCATTTCGGTTAAAAGGGGGGGGGGGGGAATTTTGGGGTCACTTGCAAAAATCATATCTAACGAAATATGTTATAACTTTGGAAGTATAACACATAGCGGTAGTAGTATTTTAGTGCCATAATTTAGAGGATAGAAGATATTACTAGATAGTGCATATGCCTCTGGCGTAAATGGAGCTGCAGTCGCGTGCAGCACGACTCATTCGGAACTAAATTTACGTGTTTAATTAGTGGTTACTCAGCTGTACATTGATCGATTCGAGCGGGAGTGGTCGCGTTTGACAGAGCTCATGACGTTATAATAAGTGCGATACATAAAACTCATACCTGTGATCATTAGAATTTGTAGAATTTAAAAAAAGTGTTGTTTTTTGCAAAAAATTGACGAGTGCTCTACTATGGCGCCAACGCGTGCGGTATGTAACGTACAAAACTGACGTGCAAAATCTCGATTAGCAAGAGAGAGAGATTCCGGCCCTTGACGAACCACGTTGACCTAGGCGAAACGTGTTCGTCCCCACATGGAACGTGTTAGACTTATTGTATTACCATTCTTTAGTACGTTCAAGACGTTTCACGTACTCCACTGTCTTTCACGGATGCCATCAAATTATTTATTACCTAAAATAGTTATAGATGAAGTTGCCTGTAACATAGTTAATTAAGGAAAAAAAATATACCTAACATTTTTACAAGTATTCATAAAATGAGATTTGAAACACACAGAAAGAGATATAGAATTGAATATTAATATTTACATATTTTAAATTAGAATCTTATCCATATGGGCCGACGACAATTGCAGATAACAAATATTTCTAAAGTCACTTGAAGAGTTACTTTGTCTTGTGTTCGTGTAATTTGAACAAGCAAGCGAGCATTCATCTACATAGTTTATATTTTAATAGAGTGTTGACAAAGCACGGAGCACAAACTACATACTTCGACCCGGCGAAGCGAAGCTTAATTTGGCACGTATTTAAATTAGCCACATGGAGGAAGTCTCGCCGTCCGCCACGAGCGCCACTCGATCGCCCGCTAAAACTCAATTACCTACTTCGTCCCGAGCGAAACTCCAATCTGATTTATAATGATGAAATAAGCAGATACAAATTTTTGAAGAGTTTATCACAATCCGAGCCCTAATAAGGCTTTCGGCGTCCCTTGTGTGAGAATAATTCCTCGTGTCAAAATTGAGCCGACCGCATTAACATTCAGTGGGGCACTTTGACGGGCAAATTGGATTACGTGTAAGTGTACTGCGGCTAAATAGGAAGGAAGATAGGCGGCAGAAGAATTTTCTCAATTCTCCCCGCCTATGAGATTAACGAGGAAAAACTGTGGCGCCGTTTCCACTCCTCTCCTCTTGTCTGTCATATTTATTAACGAATTTTGAATAATCGCCTTCCGTCTTTGATGTCTCACGGGCTTGTCGTTTCGTCGGCGCGACGCGTCGCGGCGTGCGAACGCGTTCGCGCGTCAAATTCTTACTTTATGTAGCGATGCGGGGGGTGTAGCGGCGTTCGATTCGCGCTGGAAAATTATTTTCCATCTACCTAATAAAAAGTATAAGTGGCGCGATAAGCGCACTATGATTCGTTGAGTTAAAGATAATTATATAATTGTTGGCGGTAACGATTAGGATAATCGTTATAAATGTTTAACTTATTTGAATGTGATAAATCAAATTGCACATATGTAGACGGTGCATTGCATTGCAAACAAAATTGATAACACTATTGTTCTAAGGCTATCGTGTTTATTAGGCGCTGAGACGTAGAACATACTTTTCATAAATTAAATGTAGACTAAAACAGCGTAGGGGCTGAGCCTTAGCTTCAGCGCTATACCGCTTTATTGGGACCACTTTGCTAGTACCCACTTGGGTAGTTTTCTTCCATTAGGTAACCTGTCACTACATTGTTCTAAGGCTATCGTGTTTATTAGGCGCTGAGACGTAGAACATACTTTTCATAAATTAAATGTGGACTAAAACAGCGTAGGGGCTAGCGGTTGAGCCTTAGCTTCAGCGCCATACCGCTTTGTGAGGACCACTTTACTAGTAACCACTTGGGTAGTTTTCTTCCATTAGGTTACCTGTCACTACCATAGATAATTTATAAATCTTTTCCAAATTTTAAATTCGGAGCTTGTTTCAGTTGTTTAAAATTGTGTATCTGTTATTATTTTCTCTAAGAATATGATCGTGCTGTAATAATTGATCCTAATCGCCTTGAGCTATTGTATCTGCGGTAGATTGTTAATCTCATTTAACGCAGAGGGATGAAACCTATCTTAACGCAAAAATTGAATGCCGTAACAGAATTTGTTGCCATCTATGGGACGGTACATAATATCTGCGAGAACTAGATCATACATATTTCTACCAATAAAATAGTTACGACACGAGATAAAGCACGTCAGCGTCAATAGCGACGCGGCCGGAGCCGCCGTCGGCCGGCTCGGATCCGACTCGGCTCGATATCGCGCCGCAGATAAGGGAAGCGGAAACGACGCCGCGCCACATTCACATTCATGTGCCGAGTTCGTCTGCGCCGAATGCGTGGGCGGGAAAATGCATAAAAATGGTAATTTGTGTCAATGTCGTCTCTTACTTACGCAGTGCTACGACGCAACTCGCTTAATGCGTGTAGCTCGGGGTACACTCGCTTTCACGTGCTAATGTAGAGCATCGTCTCAACGTCTACGATAACTGTTGTGCCTCGTGAAATTCTATCGATCCGCGCTTCTTATATAAGAATATGCCTACTATTCCTGTCATTGATTTTTTCGAGTTTTTGTGAGAAATTAATACATATATTCTTCATTAGCCTTTCGACTTACGCTAGCAGGTATTACGAAGTTGTATGTAAAATTACATAATCCTTACTCATATTAAAAATGTGTCAGTTCGTTTATTTCTTATATAATAAGTAGCAACTACATCACCACTGGTTACCAAACTTTTCGAAATATAGACTATATTACAAACAATTGAATAATGATACTACGTAATGTAGTATTATTTATACTTTCTTTAAGTATATTTCTACTTTGTTTAAATTCTTTACCATGACCTAGGTTCATTGTATTAACACATTTTCAGGTGGGCTATTAGCAATGATCATTTTTTCACATATTTTCACATAATGATTTACTGATCTTTATTTTCACAGAGTGATTTACTGACAGGGGTTTGATTTTTTTATGTCTGTATATTCAGTATGTTCAATAAAATGCAGTTCAAAGAAATTGTAAGTAAATCAGCCTGGTGAACTAAATAAGATGGTAGAACAAGATACTTCTGGACTCTCATTAATGGAACTATCTTTACATAAGTATTCCCGGCCTGATATTGGAAATTACAAAGCCATGTAACTAATCATATTTTTATTTATAAGTATGGTTACGAGGGAGACGTTACGCAAATGAAGATATAAGATGCAAAGATGGTTATAAAGTTGACATTTTTCGTAGTGTGGAAAATTAGCTTTAGGGTCTTTAATTGTTTATATCCAATAACACCATATTATAATTTAACACAAAAACGTCACGGCTTTTCATAATTATTTCTATTTGTCTATTATTATTGTATAAACTGTATGAACTTAGGATAAAGAGTTTATATTTTACTTAAGGAAACATATTTTTTCACGTATGATTAAATGTTTTTCCTTCACATACATTGCAATGAGCAAGCTGAGCATATACATAAATCATAAGTTCGACCGCTTTTCAGTATTCCACCCTATCTGTTTCCTATTAACACGTGTGAAAATCCACCGTGTTCACTATTAATTCGTGTGAAAAAATAAGTTTACAGACTTGTATCCAACTAGCACCGAAGTCAAAAGAAACACCTCGAAGCGATGATGGAATTACATAACACGTTCGCATTCATATGATCCTCTATCGTCTTATCACAGTTCCTCTATTTATCAAGTATGTCTCACTTTCCATTGCAAGAGTATCTGTAATATGATGGTTTTCCTACTCATCATTTTGTTGGAGCGTGCGTTATGACTACGAGAACCGCTGACTCTACGCTCTGCATTCCAAGTAATCGGGTCTATTTGTTGTCATTGTAAATACCACATCTTATATCCGAGATACTATAAAGGGCCCACAGTGCAGATAAATGTCACTTTCGTAAGACTTTGGCTTTCAGGACCTAATTCCCTAATCCATTTAAATTATTATAATAAATAAAAATAAATGTAAACATAAATTAAATGTACGTATCATGTAATAAAATAAAACGTAAACATGGGTTGCTAAAATATGATTTGTGTTTAAACATTAAAAGTAATTTTATGTTTCCTTATAGAATGGCGATAATAAAACTTTTTGAAAAAAGCATTCGTATGTATTAAGTAGATGATAAAAAAATGCAACAACAGTGACATAAAAAACTTTGTATTAAGGAATTTCAGAATATTTTTTTAACATTCATCTTAGCAATGCTATTTTTTGAAGTGAAACAAAAAAGCCGAGGGAAGAGATCGTAACGAAAAGTGAAACGCGGCAGCATTGTATACAACGAGAAATAAATAGTTTCTCCCTCCATTGCCCGTTACCCCGTGCGACAGTGTACAGCAGACTGCCAGTAAACTTAGCTTAGTTCAGACTGGAGTATCGATACATCGAAATGATTTTTTATAATAATTATAAATAAATAGTTAATTTGGTACCTTTGAAAGCGCCAGCTTCGTAATCCGAAAATGATGATGGGAATAATGAAACTTATTGAAAATCTTTCGGAATAAAATAGACAGCGGCTTATAAACAAACATCACTACTTGATAATTGTATAAATAAAATGTCACAGTTATTATCACCAAGACGGATAATCTTAATATTCCTTTGTTTACGTACCTGTATTGCTTTGTTACCTACATGACTTATTATCTTTGTACATTTAAAACAGCTCAACACTTAACATTTAAGTAATTTCTTATAAATATGTAACCATTGTTATAATTTAATATGGCCAATATTTAATAGCTTTACAGAATTAGTACAGTATAATTACCATTAATTTGCTTCTGCTGGTGCAAGAAAGCGCTTCACTTTCGCAACCGCATGTCCGATATCCTTAAGTATGTATGCGCTTGTTTCGTGAAATGTATTAAGCGTGCGTTCGCAGTGCAAATCACGAACGGACGGCGCGGCGGCGGGAGCGATGACGCGCTGCGCGGGGGCGCGACTCGCCCTAACGAGATTTGTGTCGGGGATGACGCGCTGCAGCCGCCCGCCCGTCCGATATCGAATTTAATAAATCGCGCATACCTAATTCAGAGCCACGAGACGTTCTTGACATCTCAGCGGCGGCTGGTTCGTTGATTATATCTGGCAGCCTCCGGAAGCCATGCCGATGGATTTGTCTCGTAATTGCAAGACTACGCGATTATGCCTAAGAGTTTTGGTTTTCAGAAGTGGCAGAGGTGATTTATCTGAAAACCTCTAGAGAAAAATTCTACTTAAAATCGATAAATTTTTAGCAAACAAACAATTTTCAAGGAAGTCATCTCATAATTTAAGATAGTGACAATTTCAAATTGTAATTTTTTATTTTATTTTCAGAATAATTACTTCCACATGGAAACAAACTGAATCATAGTGTGTATATTCGTAAGTTAATCACATATATAAACAAGAGATGTGTTTTGTACATATTTCTCATTAACATGAGTTATCAACATATAGTTATAAGAAACATTCTCATCATGGATAAAAACATTAATTTTCAGAAATATATAGTCTACTCTATGGCGAACGATCTATTAAAAAATATTGGCATTGATTAGAGCATTGTCGTGGTAAATGTGATTTTACGTTTTGGACGAATTTTTTTTCACGAATACCTATTTTTATTCTCCAAAAAAAAATAAGTATTCGTGAACATATATTTATTAACTATTTTGCGATTATCCAAACAAAGAAATCTTTTAACTTTGTTGACTTTATGATATTATCTTCGCCCACCTAAATTGCGGGATGTGCTTCTGGATTATTAGAACTTTCGTAAAAAGCGTGAAAAGCTCTAGCTATAGGAAGTACTGTAGGATGTAATCATCAAATGCTAGGCTATCGTGACTGTTATTGGCTAAGATTGCGAAAATCATAAAAATTATTGTGCGAAAATTTTCTTCGGTAAAAGTAATTTTTTTGAGTAAGGTGTAGTTTTATTGCAAACATACAATTATAAGATAAATGAAATATTTTTAATTTGTGAAAGGAATATTATAATAAAATATTTCCACTTCTATAATTAAAATTAGGAATTTGTTTATAGTTACTTACATTTTCTAGCGTAACTATTAAAAACAATAACGATTTATTCGTTATCGGTTTTGATTTTTAAAAAAAAAAACGGTTATAATACATTAACCGTAATCTATGTGCATGTAAAAGCTTAAATATTTATTTTTACCTAAAATTTCTATTAAAATATTTCCAAATCAGTATTTCTATTAAAATTATTCATAAAGATTTTATTTTTTATTATGTAAAAATATAGTGCATTTTTTAAATATGACGAGATATATAATCAATTTCTTAATTTTCAGTAAATTCTTAGTAATTTTTCAAAATTTTAATTTTCGTAATTATAGAAGTATCCAGGGACATACTGTTTTTGGATTTTCAATAGTATTAGACCCAGCTTATATATAATTCTAAAAAAAAATATTTTGAAAATTATTCTAACTCGGGCTTGCAGGTCATAATAACGAAAGCTAAACAACAAAATTTACCACTCCGAAATTCTCAGATAGAAATGTTTTAAGCTTCGAGTTTTACAAAATATGCGGGGAAATAAGCTGTATTGAATTTCATCTTTCTATGTCAAACGGTTTCCGAGAAAAAAAGTGGGACAAATGGGCATACGAACAAACGTACAACTTTTTTTTTTAATTGTTACCCCCACAAGGTATACGAATGTTTTTTTAAAAGTGTAATTTATCTATTATGACACATTTTATAAATATTATCCTCTGAAATATTATCCTGTATAACATTACGTGTTTATTATTCATGCAGGTGATTAAAAAATGTTAAAGAGCTGTAACGATGAATATATATATAGCTAAACTATTAATTTGAGAAAAACGATCCTTTTTTAAGATGATAACAATACCTCAAATTTTCTTAAAAAATCACTGTCATATTGGCGATTTTCACGGTAATAAATTTACATTTTTACAGTTTCGTACTTCAAACTGAAAAAAAACTCAAACAAAACATGTTCAGTAGTAAATTGTACGGTATTGGAATCGTCGCTGTCATAGCGAAGTTCATTGGGAGACGCTGTTTTCAATAGGAAAATAACGATTTAGAATATATATACACACACACACACACATATATATATATATATATATATATCGAAATTCCAGCAGGCATATGATATAATAGGCGACTAAAATATTCCATTCCTTAAGTTTGCGGGAAGTATCAGACCTGATCTTAACCTTGTCAGCCAATTTTGTCATCAGTGCAACGTCATTCATACAACGCAAATTTTTTAGTTATAACTGAAAAGCTTAATTTTTTTCAAATTTTTATTAACAATATTTTTTTATATGGGTACTGGTAGTCTTATTATTATTGTGAGTCTCCAGGATACATGAGTTATCTTAAAAGGACTCTCTTTTTCTTTTTGAAATATAGAACTTTAAAAAAGGGTCGTTTTTCTCAAATTATTAGTTTAGCGATGAGACAATAAACACGACTAGATGCAAAACCAGTCTCCTAAAGAAAAAAACAAGATAAATTATATGATGAGAAATGGATTAAACTTTTTTCGTCATATTTGAATAAAGCGAGCGAAATTTATATGATTTTTTTATTTCGGTCATGATGATCTAACATTAATGTGGGCTTTAATTGTCCGTATTACTTACTTTTTGATCTATTTCTGAATTAACTTTTCTGATACATCTCTCGAAATTTTATTTCGTTTGCTGAAGATTTCAATGGAATTTATTTTCTCATTGATCAGTCATATCGATATACTTGTAACAATAAATAAAAATTATTGCTAAACTTTATTTTTGCTTAAAGTTTCGTACCACGAGTATCCCATGTCGATAAAATCGTGTCTTAACACAATTAAACAACATTACTAACAAGTTAGTAATGTTGTTATTCTACAAATAAATTACAATTAAATGAAACTACGTGATGTAGTATTATTTCTACTTTCTTTAATTTCTTTACCACGACCTAGGTTTCGTTGTATTACAACATCTTCAGGCGGGATATTAGCAAAGATCTTAGCAAAAATCATTATATTAGCAAAAATCTTTGCTAATATCCCATCTGAAGATGTAATGTAATTTCTACAAAATTAACGCCAAATATATTCAACAATTAAATTAATTATGAGAAAACATTATTTAAATATTTTTATGCAATTCATTATGAAAATTTTAAATAAATATTTAAAACTTTAATTACTATTATCTATTAATATTACAGGATTTTTTTTACATAATTCCAGTATTATTTTCGGTGATAAGGCGGTTGGACAAACATTTTTCATATCTTTTTATTAATAGTAGTTATTAAATTAATATTTTGTTAAATATTTCAATTTTATAAGTTATTAACTTTCACTTGACCTTCTACTTGACCGGGTAAAAATGATTTGTTTTTGGTGACGTGGTTAACTCCTCAAAACTATTTTCTGAAATAAGAACTTCTATTTTTTACGATAATCCACAATTACAAGTTTCTGACTTGAACTTTTCGAAAGGTGCGGCATAGATATATAATAGATAGACAAACACTAGAGCGGTATAATAATTAAAGTTTTTTTCGGTCGGTAAGGAAAACTAAAACGAATTCAAAACGCAGATTAAGAAAATCAATAATTTAATAAAAAAATTTATAACGTTTTGTACTTATTCGGTTTCAGTGCAATTTTTATTTTTAATTAGTTTAAGTATAATAAAGGTTGGAATTATAAATACGTAGAAAAAGGTAAATGTAAGTTATTCTTTATGTTATACAGGTGTATACAAATAACATGTCTATTATTAATACAGGCGATATTCTGCATCAAACTAAATTTAACCTGAGCGAAAAATTGTATGAAAATTATATGAAAATTTCTAATGTAAAAAATATCAATATTTAATTAAAGTGTGTCGTACACAGTACGCACCCGAAAGGGTTTAAAATGCGCGCGACACTGCGCGCTGTCTGTGCCGTGCTGAAGAGTTTATTATTATTATTTAGTTTATGTTTAATTTACGCGGACACAAAATTTATTGAGAAATGAACATGCGGGCAAATTAAACGCTATAAAGAAAGTACAAAAATATTAAAATAAATAAATGTTACACACTTACATCAGTGCTCAGATGAAAACAAGATCTATGTTTGCTTGGCGTGTGCTTATTTTATTGGGGTATGCAGTAAAGTAATTCAGAACCTCTTCATTAATTCAAAACCTCTTCATAATATCAGTATTGACATTTGGTCGTCTGAAATTATCATTGTCCCTCATAGACTCTGCTTCAACTAGAGGGCTGATGTAGATTAGGAAAATGTTGGCGATGTAGTCGAAAGCAGCCAAATATTTAGCTTTAGTAAAATCATTTCCAAAAAAACACAAAAACAAAGTCAACAAAATATAAACAAACACACAGACACACACACAAATAAAGAGAAAACAAATTTGGGAATATCAGAATTAAACTAAAACTAAAAGAAATTATTTTTACAATAATTAATGTCGCGTAAGTCATTCGTATCATATCACATAACACAGAAGTAAACATACGTGTTCACGCATCTCCTATCATTAGACAATCTACTACTAGAAATATTTAAATTAACCGAAATAAACTTAAAGGCAAGCCGCCAAACTATGCCGGTTTCGCATTAATATTATTTTGTGACATTGAAAAGGTTCACGAAGTTTTTAACGGCTTCTTGTTTTTTTTTTTAATTTGAAACCAAGATTATTCAGTATATGAGTATATTTCAAGCATATTTGGATAACAAAGTGTAATTATTTTTCCGTTGAAATTGCAATTTTAGCAATTATTTTTTCACGAACGGTTGAGAATATAGACACGTTCACGAATAATAGACACGTATATAATATTTTTTTCTAATTTGTATAATAGTGTATTTGATTTTAAATAAAAGTCGAAATATATTTTTCAAGTGTCTTTAAAAAAAAAAAAAAAGCAATTAAAAAATTAACACCACGTCTTCTTCAAAAAATTTAACTGATAAGCATAGAATGAGAAGTTACAGTATACTTGTGATCATGAATCCTAATAGAAGACGGCTCTCAACTTTGAAACATAATATACCGTACTCATCACAGGGAAATTTATGTATATTGATTGATATTTGCATCACATTTGGGAGGCCTGTATGACAGTAGATCGGAACATCACATATATATTAGGTTGGCTAGTAAGTTTTTAGCTACAACTTCGCGACTTTTCTGGAAAGATTCTCAAACTTCTAGAAGAATTCACTGTAGGGTATAAATAGGCCAAAGTACAGTTAGTTGACAACAGTTAGCGTGGAAGCTTTAAGTGAATTACATAAAAGATAATGGATTTAAATCGATATTAAATACGGATTCTATTACTTTACGAATTTTGTCTGGGTCACGATGCAAAGTCTGCCACAAATAAAGTATATCATGCGATGGGCGAGTCCGTGGTGTCTTATGCGACAGCAAAAATTTCGTTCAGAAAGTCGAGGAATGATGACTGCGATCTCAAGGAGGAACCCCATATCGGACGTCCTGTTGAATTGGACGTTCAACGATGACGACTCTTCATTTGGTAGATGAGCTACACTGTAGTCATGGCACCATAGAAACACATTTGTACGAATTGCGAAAGTTTTCAAAATACGATATGTGGATACCCCACGAGTTGTCATCATATCATCTTTAGTGCAGAGTTGATACTTGTCAACAGTTATTGACATTAAAACTTATCTTCGACTGGCTTAATCAGTAACTGGCGATGAGAACCGGGTTACAAACTTTAACTATACACGTAAACGACTGGGTGTCGGAGAAACAGAAGTTTCACTATCCAAACCTGAAATAATTGTCAAAAAGGTGATCTGCTGTTGGTGGAAGGCCAAGGCCATTATTTATTGGAAGTTGCTTCCAGAGGGACCTACAATTAATGCAGATGTTTACTGTGAACAATTGTATCGATTAGGTAATAAATTGAGTAGTTCTGGATCAGGAGTTTATTTTCTACATGATAATGCTAGACTACATGTTGTAAAACGTACTCGTGATAAATCAGATGGGCTCGATTGGCTTCTACTCACTCATTCATCATATTCGTCGGACATTGCGCCCTCAGATTACCATTTATTTAGGGTTCTAAGTAACCATTTACGTGAAAAAAAGTTCCACGTTAAACAAGATTTCCAAAATGACCTCGCTCGTTTTTTGAATCAAAGTCACCGGAATTTTACAAGAAAACCATATTGTCACTGCCAATAAGATGCTGATAAATAGTAGATAATAATGGTACATAATCGAATTCACTTTAAAGTAACATAAATTTTTTAATAAAAATTGTTGATAGCAACTCCAATATATATATATATATATATATATATATATATATATATATATATATATATATATATATATATACACATATTTATATACAGGCATCCCGTAAGTCAGGAACCAACCGCCAAAAGGACGATAGTCTGGCTACTATGACTGGTTTACTGACAATATTGAATCTTAAGAAAAATCTCTTATTTTTGAGTGACATGACTGTAAATTAAGTCTGTTGTTAAATTTTTTGTAGTTAAGTATGGTTGAGTAATGAGTGTTTTGAATTAATTGAAATATTTTACGACAATTAATACGATTGTCACAAAAAAAATTAGTAGGAACTTTAAATTTTTTATCTCATTCCTATTGTAACGATGTTTTTGTTATAGTTAATTCCACTTAGTGGAAAGTAGCCAAAATTAATATTTTATGTGAAAGATACATTAAATAAGTGTTTTATGTCTATTTTTAAAAAAGTAAGAATTATAAAAAAAACTTATGAGTCGTCATGGGACGCCTGGTAGATTTGAAACATCTAATTTTTTTATATTCTTATATGGAAATATTTTTATTTTAATTAAGCGAAAACAAAAAAAAACGAATATTTCGATAGTTGTTATCTAATAATAAAATATTAGATAATTTTATAAAAGCTTTTACTGTTTTAGGACAGTTTAATGTAATATAGCGATCTAGTCGAGAAAATTTGTATTAGTAAATAAAGAAACAATGCTGATCCAAATTAAGTCGAAAACAGCCGACAAAATGCGAAACCGATCGAATGGCAGACATGATGCGAATCTAATCGAAAAGAGCCGATAAGACATGAAGCTGGCCGAATAACAAGACTCCCATCCAAATATGCATGTAATGTCGCGTTTGGATGGGAGTTAAAATGTTTCACATCAAAAAATATGTCCGTATTATCTTTTTATATTTTCTTACCTTTGTTAAATCTACGCACAAAAATCATTCAAAAGAGTCATGTGGTTAAAATTTTCACCAATTTCCTCTAGCGCCACAACTACAAAAATATATAGATACACAACTCCATAAAGTTGTAACAATATCTTAGGTTGAGTTACGTATTTATTTATTTACATATAGGTATAACAACGGTCTCAACAACGATAATAAGAAAATCTTCGTGAAGTGTATTCTAAGTCAAGACAAGCAAATCGTTCTCTGGTACAGCCGCGACCAGTTGGTTGAGTAATCGTATTCGATAGGAAAATGGGGAATTCCGATACAACTCGGATCTAGATGCCGGCATAGTAAAAATATGGTAACCACGTGAGCACAGGTAGTTATCACGAAGCTCCTCCAATAAATCAGGGCTCAAAGTTTTCCATTTAACAATCCAAAAATTCAATCATTATTGAAACTCCTCTTCTGAACTGTAACTTATGGTAACTCAGCATAAGTAGGAGAAAATCAGTAAGAAATAGAAAAAGGAAGTAACTATATCGTTTCAAGTACCAATATCGAAGAAAAGTTTTTTGGACACGACCGATCATCGGACTGTATTTAGTTTTACGTGGGCGTCAAATTAGAGAGCTAGCTTCTAACTTGCTTTGCACTAAAGTCGTCTGTAATAAATTAATTGAGGAAACACATGGAAAGTCACTGGCATTACGCAACACATATTCAAGCTTTTTGAATGACTTTTTCGCTATGTTCGCCAAATGAACACGAAATGGCAGGAGCGAAGCGAATTTAACTTCTAGATCGACTACTAATACACTATGGCGATCATTCATTTTTAGGACAGGTAGGCTGGACGAGGTATATATATATATATATATATATATATATATATATATATGTATATATTATTTGTTTAATCACTTTCAAACTATTGTAATAACTCACTTTAATCTGCATAAATCATCTTCGAGTAAAAGTAATCAAATTGATAATGATATCAATTTGATTACTTTTACTCGTTTCTTTTTAATTTACGTATTCAAAATTTTCTCATATACACAGAGTATGATTACATTGACTGCTAAAGTTTTCATTTCTACTGTGTAGTCTTAATATACCGAATTATTTATTTTTTTTATTCTTAGCTTGCCTTGTTTTGCAAATCGGATGAAAAATCTTCTTAACGAATATTATGCCGCAAAATTTGACACATCCGTCGTGTATCAGAAATACAAAGCATATATAAATATCTTGATCATCTTATAGTAATGAAAAGTTTTCAGTGGACCGTGATATTTAAAATTTGAGTAATTATTTGAAGTATATTATGGCTATAACCTCAAAATTAGAGAAAATATGTTTAACGTAGAACAGTGCTATTTCCTTCACAAGATAACAATTTATTTTAATGATATTTTCAATTATTATATGCTTTAATATAACAGTCACACCAAAGGGAAAAATTTTGAAAATTCATGTTACACTGGCTATTTTGTTTATTTTTAAACTTTCTTTTCAGACCGTGATTTCATAATTTCTTTAAATTCTTTTGTATCTCAAATAATTATTCATTTTAGGATCTTAAATAGTTTATGTGCGTGCTATAAATTGTCTTTCACTATACATAGATATACATGCATGCATTAAACATCTCTTTTTATAAATAACCTTACAGAATAAAAGATTCCAACGTAATAGGCAAGGGCTGCCCGCGGGTGGGGGTGAAGTGGGTGTAGTCATAGAAACGCCCCGCCCCCTGCAACAGGTAGCGCCAATGCGACAGAGGCTCAGCAGCAGCCACGTGCTCTCAACTTTCGGCGGAAAGTTTGTTACGAGCTTTCAAAGCGCTCCTTTCGTACGCTTCAAAAGCTTTGCGCCGCTTTGTGATTTGACGAAGTTAGTGTTGTACTTGCAATGAATTAGAATGTCGTAGGTAGGGAGTATATTGTAACATAATTATAGGTTAGGTTGGTATTCACGTATACATAATTTTAAATATTTATAGATTCAAACTAAAGTTGTCATTATTGATTAACATAGTTTCGAAGGCTTCTAACTTAGACAAGGTTTTTAGGGGAATAAACTCTTAATATGTAAGACAGCGTTAGAAACGTTATTTATTAATATCTAGGAGGAGGGTTTCAAAGGTTTATAATTTAATCATTGATGGTAGGAAAAAAGTTTATTGAACAGTTCAAAATTGTAATCTTGAAAATATTATTAATCGAAGTTCAACCTAACTTTTTAAAAATAAAAACTGATTTTCTATTAATATTTAAAAGGAATTTGCTTTTTAAAGACATGCTAACATATTAAATTGTAAAACCCAGAATGTAATTGCATAGGAAATCCTTTTAATGCCATGTTTTTCGTGTACTTCTTTGTATCGCAGACTAATCTATT